>VXAK01018615.1:236242-251148 GCA_013399435.1 Arenaria interpres
TTAGTTAACTGAGACTAAAAGAAAAAAAAAGTCTGAAAATTAACCATTGGTTTAGAGCAGCTGAAATCCATCTGCTTCATTACAGCTCAAGCGGTAGATAAAAAATGAAAGCATTTACTAAATCTAAGAGGAGCCACAGGCAATTGATGTAATTGCTTCATGAATCTGCCCTAATTGTTTTTTAGTAGTAAAACCGCATAATTAAATTTGTACTTGGCCTCCAAATAGTATCTCAATCAAAATATTCTAGAAAAAGTAAAAAAAAAACCAACTCACTTGTGCCTTGTTTGAAGTTTTCTTCCAGTAGAAAACATGTTTCTTAACTCTGGTCAGGCTGGTGGTAAATGAGAAATTTGTTAAAGTTCGGAGATTTCCTGAGAAGTGCCTAAGTTTAGTATCAGCTACCACTAATTCTAGGTGGTTTTAGAAGCAATTTTTTTATTTTATAGATTTAACTGTATCTAAATGGAAATTTAAATAGAGAGGAGATGTGGGAAAAAGATAGAAAATTACACTCAAAGCATACATGTCTGGGGTCTGACATCTTGGTGTTCATATGACCTTAGGCTTGGGAACGGAAGAAGGAAATGTAAGATATAACTTGAACCTAATACCAAAAAAGCAGCAAATAATCTGTAAGAGTGGATAAACAACAGTTTCATCTCTTTAGTTATAATAATAAAATTTGCTGACCCTATGTAAGTGTCCAAAAGTGTATGTTTAATAGCAATGATACCTTGTGGCATGAGCACTGTGGAGCATGAAATAAAATGGGAGTTTGTCTGAGAAATGTCAGGACCAATGTCTTAATATTAAATAGTAAAATAAACTTTATCAATAAACTTATTTTCTTTTTGCCAATTTAGAAGGCATCTTTGTACTTTCTATTTCAAATGAAAACCATAGATATTATTATTAATTCCATGTAAAAATCAGAGGAAAGTAAATGATGCCTGGGATATGGTTTTTCTACTTCAGCTACATTCTTAGTAATGAAGAATGTAATATTTATGGGTCTTACATACATGTACACATAAGTGTGTGCACTCATTTGTACAAAATGAATAAATCAATAAATATATTATTTTGTACTACACATCAGCATGGAACACAGCAGGCAGTGTGAGAATTTTAATCAAACCCTGACAAAGCACATTGTGTTTTAAAACCCCAACTTCTTCTCTTCAGTCAATGGATCTGGACTGATAATTAGAAAACAAAGGAAAGAAAGAAGGTTATTGCAACTATCATCAAGTTATTTCAGTGTGTACACCATGCCTCTTGATATGTAAGACAATTTGAAAAAAAACACCACTGTAGTGCAATGACAATTAGAATTTCTTGGGACAGTTACACCAGGGATGGAGTTATTTAAGAGGAGTATGTGTAAAAGAGCTGTAAGTCTTTTCACCCCAGGCATATGAATATCTAGCATATATTGTCACATAAATCAGACAGGAGCAATTGTGTGGCCTCTGGGTATCACTCCTCCCAGTTCAAAAGAGTCTGCATTTTTTGGCACTTACCTGCTATCAATATTTTTCACTTGCCCTTCAGCAGAACAGATTGCGTTGACAATTCCTCCACTAATGGAAGTGGCCACTATCAGAAGTATAAAAAGACCTTACTGATCAATCTGGTCTCTGTAGATTCTGAATGGGGCAGAACTGAAAGAGAAGAGAATATATTGTTTAATAAAAGAATAACATTTTGAAAAAATATACCCTTCATAGAACTCTGCTAATACCAGAGGATCACACCACAGATTTCACTCAAAGGTGTTCAAAAAAGTGATGTGAAAGTTATTTCAATTCATTTTTTACCCAGAGCAGTGTGAGAACTTACTTAACTTACTTTTTTTTTTTTTTTACCATGACTACATGCTATCAGCACTTACCTCAACTAGTACTGTGCGTAACTAAAGGCTTTGCTCAATTCTCATAGAATCGAATGGCTTCCTCGCTATTGTATTCGGGGGTAGAATCCATAGAGATTGCATTTCCCATAATATAGCATCTGTTCCCGATTCCAGTTCCCTACCTGAATCAAGGAGGACCAGCTCATGATGAAAACCCATAGTCCCTCAGGCCACATGTAACTGCAAGAGGAAACAGCAGCTGCAGTTTGCAGTGCAGAGCTCTGTGTACCCAAGACATCCACACATCCTCCCTGGACACTCAGGCACGCAGAATGATTTACAAACAAAGAGAAATAAATCACTCCAAGCAGTGTGTAATTGTCAGAAAGAATGAATAAATAATGATAAGCCACTGGTTAACTAATTGCTCTATTCATCAACATTTTGCATATACAGACATATCCCTAATAAACTTATTTCTTTTCTTTTGCCAGATGTGTGGCTGGTGTTTCACTTGCAATTAAAAACAGATTTGCACAGCCCCATGAAAGCAGTTCTGAGGAGAAGGATCTGGGGGTCCTGGAAGATAGTAAATTATCCATGAGCCAGCAATGTGCCCTTGTCACCAAGAAGGACAATGGAATCCCGGGCTGCGTAGGGAAGAGTGTGGCCAGTAGGTCGAGGGAGGTCATTCTCCCCCTCTACTCTGCACTGGTGAGGCCACAATTCGAATACTGCATCCAGTTCTGGGCTCCCCAGTTCAAGAGAAACAGGGAACTACTGGAAAGTCCCTGGTGACGACAGGCTGAGAGAGCTGGGACTCTTTAGCCTGGAGAAGAGAAGGCTGAGGGGAGACCTTATTAATGCTTACAAGTATCTAAAGGGTGGGTTAAAGGAGGAGGGAGCCAGACTCTTTTCAGTGGTTTCCAGCAATAGGACAAGGGGCAACGGGCACAAGCTGGAACATGGGAAGTTCCATTCAAATATGAGAAAAAAATTCTTTACGGTGAGGGTGACAGAGCCCTGGAACAGGCTGCCCAGGGAAGGTGTGGAGTCCCCTTCTCTGGTTTCAAGACCCACCTGGATGCAGTCCTGAGTGATGTGCTCTGGGCAACCCTGCATTGGCAGGGGAGTTGGACCAGATGATCTCTAAAGGTCCCTTCCAATTCTGACAATTCCGTGATTCTGTGAAAGGGCATGGTAAAGGTATTTTTTAGGTGAATGAGATTTCAGATGCAGGTCAAAGTGATCCTTTTCCTTCTTGCATTTTAGGAGCTGTTCAAGGCTAAAGCTTGCAATGGACATAATCATGCCATCTGACATAATTATGACATGAAAAGAATGGTCTTTTCTAGGGTATTTTCTAGTAAATTCATCAGTAAAATAAGCTTAATAGTATAAATTCATGTATGTTAAAGACAATAGGTGACACTGTGTAATTTCTGTGCAATGTCAACCATGGCATTTCTTTATATTTGAGATCTGTTATTGGAATCTCTCCTGAGATTGCACTTGTCTTTATGGCTATGTATCTCACAGACATAAGATACCTTAAAGACAAATCTTATAATTGTGGTGTTGAGCAGTCTTGCACTGAAGATTGCCAGGTGCATTTGAGATATCCAGCAGGATATATGCCTTTAAAGGAACTTTCCTCCTGGAACATCATGAAAATACATTCTCTAAATTGTGAGTTTCCATTCAACAAGTAAAATTTATAGTTCAGATACTAATAACACCTCATTTTGAGTTTAAGAGCCTTTGGGTCATCTTTGGGAAACTGACTGTGTGAGCAGATATGCAGACCCACACATGGGTCCATGCACCTGCCTCCGGCTCTGGCCAGTCATGGATCTCATCACACTTCACCTGGCTCATGTTCTCAGAGAAGTAAGACAACCACACCACTACTACTAAAACAACCCCACTTGTAATTCTGCTAAAGAAGCTTGCCAGGTTAAATATTGTCTGGAAGTTTTTAGTCACTAAATCTAATAAATTTTCCTGCTTTTCTGGCCTAAGGGAGCTTGAATTTTGAATGGTCTTTAATGACATGTTTGCCAATGATACTGAAAGACTGATTTGGAGGCAAAGGAAATACGTTTGAGACCTATATGAGAAATGCTCCCAAAGCACTAATGTTCACTGGCAAAAACCTTCCCTATCCAAACCCGCACTGGGATTATCTGTGGGAAAGAGGCTTTCAACTGCTCAATCTAACTTTTGGGAATAAAAACAGATGCTTGTTATTTCTTCATCACCTTGTATTTTTCCTTGCTGGAGCCAGCCAGTTCTTGTGAGCAACCTGAAGGCCTGGAGAGCTGAAAACGAAATCACGAATAAGAAATCTTACTCCCTGCTCAAACAGTGATACCTCGTGACCTAAATTCCTGCCCTTTTCTTCCTCCCTGAACAAATATTTTACACAGATAAATAGTGCGTAGCTGTCCTCTGCTGTGGTTAAAATGCTAGATCTTCACCCCTACCAGAACAAGCAAAACTCATGATTCTGAAACTAATTCTAGTAGGACCAGGAGTAAGAGGGAAGAGTAGCAGAAAATGGCAAAAGGCATCTTTAGACTAGTGTGTGGAAGTGCCTGTAAAGTAGGGATGTCTGTGAGAACATGTAAGTAAAATTGTGGAGATCTCTTTGGACCTGTGCTGTTGTGAAACCTACCTGCTACCCGGGCTACAGCATGCTGAGATGGTCAGTTCCCGAAATATTACACTGTTCCATTAAGTTTAGAGATGAATCTTTATCTGTGAAAAAGGAAAACATTTAAATTAAAGCATTCAAGTTAAAGTTATGATCACATTTCCCAGCCCAGATAAGCATATGTCTTGGCTGCAAAGTTAAGGCCAGGTAGAGCTGAAGCTGATAATGTAGGAGAATGTAGAAGACTGCATTGTTTCTCACCAAAAATAATGGTTCATCTACTATTTCCACTCTAGTTACGCATCCCACACATAGACTGCATCAAATACTCGAATTACAGTTGTCATATTAGCATAATAATATGGCTAGAGGTGGATTTAAAAGAAGATTATGGATTCATGTGAAAGAAGTTCATTTTAGACATAACAGTTACATTCTACAATGTGAACATCTGCAAATATCTATCTTTAAAATAGTTTAAAAATGGAGAGGAACATGAGGTAAGAACATATTCTTTGAAAGTGGTGAGCATTTACTATGAACCCAGATCTAAATTTCACACAAATCCTTATATACAATAATTGGACTTAGTGTCCTTGATCTCAACAATCTTCAAGTTCAGTCACAGTTAATTTATAGTTACATTTGTTGTCTTAAACCCATCTTATTGCCATGGTCTTAGGATTTCTGAGAGATCATGCTGCAAGGTCTCTAGAAGCTTTTTAAATGTGAGTTCAGTGAAGGAAAAAAGAGGAATACTAATTCAATGATCAGTATATAAATAATGTAAAACTCTGAATTTAATTTGTAAAACTTTATGAACATATATGATTTTCCTTCTGAGTTCAAATTTAATATATTTTCAATCTGATTATTTTTAAGAAAAATAATTAAGGTCAAATCAATATCCTTAATACCTGGGAGGTGTAGATCTGAAGTTCTATTAGTATTTTTTGGTGCAAATTAAAATATTAAGTCCATCTGTTTTTCTCTGCAGAAATTCCTGAATTTACTTTTTTTTTAAAACAATTTTTCTATGTGATTAAAATTTTAATGAAAACTTGCACACTTTCAGTAATTTAAAAAACCAAAACCAAACACCAATTAACTGGAAGGAAATCCAAACATTGATTATTCTTCCAGATACAACTGTATTAATCTAAATATAAATTAATACCTTTAAAATCCACCAAAAGAATTCATTTTAGTTGTTTGCAGCCATGGCACAGCTCCAATGAAGTAACACTGCACAGACAGTTTGGAAACACATTTCCTTTCAACCTAGCACCCTTCGTAACTTCCTCCTAAAGAGCTGCTGAGACCTCTGCATAAATTACTAACTACGGAAACAGTGCAAGCAACTCTGGTTTATGGCACATTCTCTTGAAAGTCCATATAATTATGTCCTCTGTATTTGTGAGCTGATATTTGAGAACCCATCTGGAGAAGTAAGAAATAATTCATTTCACAATAACCAAATATGCTAGATATATAAGGTTTTGCATTCCTTTCTACTCAATGACATAGTAAATTAGAATTTGGGTTCCTATGTCCCTAGAGGTCAATTAAATCAAATGTCTGTAAAACAGACAGTAAAATAATTTTATTCTATACATTTTATTTTCCAAATAAACCAGAATTAATCTAAGACTCTACGTACTGCATACTAAATTTTTTCTATTTATTTAACACTGTCACCTTGAAAATAGTTTGTATGTGGGGTACATTTTCACTGTATCAGATATGAGAAAGCCTTTCAAGTTGCATTCTGTTAATGCTCAGAGAGGAGGCGGCTTTCATAGTTCAATATAATATATCTATTATCTTCACAGCATATGAGGATTTCATCTAATCATGCATATGTTTTATGGTTTTTAGTATGACTATTGGGAACTACCTGAAACTACTGTATATAACAACTATACGTTTCTTTACATACAGATGCAATGAAAGAACAATTGTGTTCACAAGACTACAAATAAAAGATATGCTTTCTCTAAATACAAAGTTTAATACCTTTGGGGTTTTTCTTTTTTTTTTCTTTTTTTTTTTTCAATATCCTTGCTTCTGGTAACTGAACATATGTTTCAGCGGATTCCTGTGGGAATCAATCTGCCTCCTTTCCTCTCAATTAAGAAGCATCTCAATTGCACGTGAAATGTTACACTGCATTAACGTGAAGGTATGATCAATAAATGACCAATTCAGTCAACATTGGGAGAGACCTTGCAGAATGTGAGGTCATGCCTGAGCAGAATACAACAGGAAAAGTGTCACCAGGCAATTGCAGTGATTTGACAATAATTAGGATATTGCTTTTACTTAGACAGAAGTCCTAAATAACTCAGCTGTGCTAGTAAACTATTTGTCTAATGTAAATACCACAGGCTTGAAAAGTACTGTTGATCAATCTCTTTTAAATAAAACTAAGTTAAATTTTCTCCTGAAAAATCTAATGGCAGTTTTGTCATTTCTCATGATGTCCATCTTATTCAAGCAGTACTCATTTTTACTTTCACTAATTTGGACAGTCACTGTTTTATCGATAATGACTATATATTACATTTTCATTTGCAGAATTATAAATCTAAATTATATTCAAAAAATATACCACAGAAGAAGGAAAATTGTACCCTTTTCAAGCCTAGCATTCTAGAAGATGAAGACATCTACTTCCTCTATAATGCCTTTGATATTATGGAAAAACTTAAGTGAAATTAAAATCCGCATTTTGTGGAGTAAGCATAGTAAGAAGAAAATGGAAAGTGCAGAGTCCCGTGGATTTTTCACACCTCCATGAATATTATGATTTCTGCTCTTTCAGCTGCCTACTATCAGAACACTAAGTTGGAAACACTTGTAGAGCTCAGCCACTTCTCATGTACTGTCTTACTCCCTCTTCATACCTCTATAAGATCTTGGTTTTGAATGCCCAGCTTCCATAATTTGGAGCTGCTGCTCCTGGGAAATAAAGCCTCTATCTCACATCTTCGAAGACCAAAACCGACCTAACACTTGGTACAGAAATAGGCCTCTCCCATCAAAAGAAGTCTGCATGTAATTTTGAAAGGACAGCGTTTTGTCTAAGGTGAAATTTTGGTTTAAAATCTAACATGATAATAATCACCACACGTCTGAGCAACAAATCAAGTCCAACTGCCTATTCTGCTTCAAGGAAGTATCATTCAATTATACTGCAAATAAGATTTTATGCAATCTGATTCTTCACAGAATAGTCCCAGAGAATGGGACAACAGTGGCCTTTCTTACACTGGAAAGTACTATATGCCGTGGAGCGATCCTTGGCTCTCCAAGCAAAGATATAATTTAGTTTGGATTCGTACATTGAATTCAAAAGAGAAAAACCTGCATATTTGCATGATAAAAGTATAACCTCGTTCCAGGTTCTGGGTAAGTCAACTTGATGTAAACCAAATATTTTCTGCTACTGTAATATGTGACTACTGTTTCAAATGGCTCCATTAACCTTTTAAGGAAAGGGGGTGAAACGTGAAAGGCAAAAGGAAACAAATACAGAATTCATTAAGGTTACTTTAAAAAAAAAACATAAAAAAAAAAGTAAAATGACATATGGAAGGAAAAACATGACCATATGCATATTTATTACCTGGAAAATACAAAGTACTTGCAGCAATCTGCAGAGAACTCAAGCAGAAGTTTGGACAAGTCACTGGCAAACTCATCTGTGGGCACACAGATAGTGGAGTCAGTCGTCTGCTGCCACTTCAGGTAATTTTCTTCATGACAGACTAGGTTGTCTAAAAAGAGAAGTATTTATAGACTGTTGCAACTGAAACGAGTGCTCTGAATTTGTTTAAACAATGAATTTGAATTTGACAGAACACTGAATTTGGAGACAAATAACTTTCAGCCTGAGCTAAAAGAAAAACTGAGGCTATGATCTGATAAATGCAGACACATAAACCCGAGAAAATGAAAGTAAAATTCTTAATTATTGTGGGAATTACTTGTCTTGATGGACAAGAAGAAGGGAGCCAGTCCTGTGTGGAGGACTGGAGCAGCTGACAACAGTGTTTGCCGAGGACTGTGACCTGGGATGAAGCAGAAGTGTGAGCATACTGGTTTTCTCCAGAAACCAGGAAGCAGAATAGTGCAGCAAGAGCATATTTAGTTCTAGTCTCTTCCCTACAACTCCTCCCATCTGCTGAATCAGCCCTCACCACTGAAATAACAACTAAAAGTTCAAGTCTCAGTAAAATGACAGAATTTAATGTGTTCTCATGAATGTCACTGCTTGTTATTGTTTTGGTTCAGACGAGAAAGTTCCACTACAGTAAAGCGCCAGTGTGGAAGGCAAGACCTTATTGCAGGAAATCATCATCAAAAACTGAAGACATTATATTACAAAACCCCCACCATTAAAGGTAGAAAATTGATTATACCAGAAGCCAAAACTTTGCTCTTTTTCTCCCTTTTTTGTCCATTCCAAACTTTTGTACAAAGCTAAGCAAAATGGCCAAAAGCAAGTTATGAACCAAAAGAAACAGATCAATAAGTAATCTAGATATTATTCATATTTAGAAAGCTGCTGCATCCACATAATTGAAACCACAGTAACTTTGTGGCTTTCTACTATAAAATAAAAAGATAAGTTGCCTTGTTTATTTTTCTTGAAGAGGTACTGTTCATTGCTTTCATACAGACACTTTGATTTTTCTCGCTGTAGGAAGTGTGGATTTTGGTTCCTAACTAACTCAAACACCTGCAGGAAAAGAAAAATAGCTTTTTTATCTTATGCTCCTCTGCTTGTAGACTAAATTTACCTTCTTAGATTTATAAAAATGTATTTACAGTGGACATAAAAAATTCACAAAACAGAACACACAGTGTGTTAAATGGGGGCCCAAAAGAATCTGGATTCATTTCCAAGTAAAGGAGAGCACAACTGATGACCCTCTTGGAGCATTGCAGGGTAAGTCTCGCTGTGGAGCGAAGATCACTGTGGTGACCAAAGTTAGTGGCAGGGAGGGCTAAGGAGGGCTTCCTGCCAGATGTGCTGCCAGCCCAGTGCTCTCATTAGATATAGGGTTTGGCCCTGCTGATGCCTTCTGCTCCATGGAGTCTTCACTCTTGTGAGCAGCCTCAACAAATACAGCAGTAAGATTAATTGTAGGACTCCATCAGTGCACGGTTACTACTGTAATTACTTTAGACTGAAAAAAAACCCCAGTTGATAATGTATAATATCGTATATCAAACCCCATTTATGCTTAGTAAGAAAATTTTCTACTTTCTTAGAAAAATATAAATAAATATTAACTATAATTCATCATTTAACACCCATTAAGGGAAAATTTTAAACCATCTGTGTCACTGTAATTCAATCTCAGTATCAAGATACTTTTTAATTTGAACTTAAAAAGACAATCCTGGTACAATTAATTCAGTTTGAAATGAGCACAGTTGCAATAATTTATAAGATTATTAGTATGAACAAGGTTAATCCACTTAAAAAAAAATCTACCAATGAGAAAATCAAATCTTTTCTATTCATAAACTGCAGTTACAGAAAGAAGGAACTGCATGGAAAGAAGGAACATGAACGGAAGAGGGGGTCTTTCATTTTTTCTCGGATGCTTTTTTACACTGGTATCAGGCTTTTGTGTAATTTCACTCTGGTGGTTTACTATGCTGTCACCTTTGTCAGTGTGAAGCGTTAGCACTACTTGCTCTTGTGAATCTTCGTTCAAGATTATATATAGTGGAAATTCATAGTGAAAAGCTGGCAAAGTCTCTTGACCAAACCTAGGAGAAAAAAATATGTTTACTTCATCATTTTTTGAAGAACGTTTTAAAGTACTTCATGTAGAAATAGCCTACCATTGTAGGAATGCAAAAGAGAGCATCCAGAGCTTCCAGTATACACTAGTTGTACATATTCATTTCATATTCATTTTCTCTTACAGTCAGATCCTCTAGCTCTTCTAAAACAATTAATATTAATTATGGAGTAATTATAACAGTTTGAGCTAACGTATTTAATTCTGCACTTGAAATAAACTTAGGCAACCACAGAGTCAGTGACTGAGACACAACTGAGAAACAGTAATTTGTTGAATTATAGTAATGTGATCATTTAGAACACTTTGTTCTTACTTTAAGATTTCCCTGACAGTCAATAACAGCAAAATGCAGGGAACAGAACCATGGAAATGAAGCGACATGTTTCTCAGATACTGCTCCTTCAGCATTTATCTTCTCACTGTCTTTGCGATTTTCCCTGCCATCTATTTGTTAATTCTTCCCTCCCTCTCCTCTGGCCCAAAATTTTAAATATATATCTGCTATCCATGTTTTAATTACTGAATCTAATTAAAAATATTAAACAGGAATGAGAAAATATTTTTTCTTTACAGAGAAATATTTTTTCTCTCAGAGGCCAAAGCTGTGAAAAGCAGGTGCCTCACTTAAGAAATTCCTAATGAGGGCGTGTAATTCTAAAGCTATTTTAACAATCTATCAAGCTATTGTGCATCTAAGAAAATTAAAATCCTTGTAATAACATGGTAAATATTTTCTAGCCTAACTATTTTAAAACAATAGTGCTAAAAAGCTAAGTAAATTACATTCAAAATACTGTTCTCTTAACAATGTAAGTGTTTACAGTTATGGATTTCAGTTTTAACACTTCCATAATATGTTCACATACAAGATGAAAATTCTTTTCCCTTTTTTTAAAATGTTCCATTCATTTAAAATACAAATGGATGTGTAATCACTTCACAATATTTAAACATTTTTTCATAAGCTTAAGATGAAGTACTAAAATAAACACTGAATATAATCCTTGATTTGACTGTAAGTTCCATTTCTTCTTTTATATAGTATTTTTCAAAACTCTACTTCAAATCCACTGTGTTGTCTTTCAGTCATTTAAAGGAACTGCATGTTTAACTGTGAAAAAATGAAATTTTCATTACAAATTTTACTATGTTTCATAGTGTCTTTGTTTCAAAGTTGTACTAAAAATACAATTGCATAGTTATTGCTTAATAGGAATTGTGTAAAAAAAACTCCCTGAATTGACACCAAAGTACCAACTCTGGTAATAACAAGTAATTTTGTATGAACTGACATGAGGATATCTTCTCATACACTAGATCATAAAAATTTAATTGATTGAACGAAATTTAATTAAATAAATCTACATTGTTGAAATGAAACCTCAGTGGATTACTGACAGGAGACTGACTTTAATCACTTGTGTCCAAAATGAGTAGCCACTACTCTTATGAATATAGCTTAGATCTTGACTCAGACATATCCTAACTTTAAGGAAGTCTGACCAAGTTAGAAGCAACTATTTTCTTAAATTTAGGAAGGACCGAAATAGTAAGCTTTACTTAAGGAAGAACTTTGGATAAACAAAAACACCCCAGCCCAGTCTTCTGATTTTAGTGTCTAACTATAACTCTGTTCTTCCCCATTAATAGCTTTAAAACTGTAAATGTTGATGATTTCATTAAATCAAATTTAGGTATATCACCTTGTATTTTACCAAGAATCGCAATTTTGTTAAATAATAACCTTATTTTCTTTCCCTTTCCATGAATATGTTCCACCCATACCCTGCAAGAAATGTATGATTTGTTCTGTTTTCATGTTTCTTTCATCGCTTGATCCAGTAAGAGCTCAATGTAGACAATTCCTGTACTCAGACATATCACAGCTGTAAATTTGCCCTAGCTATTGCAATATTTTATAAAATTTACTTGATATTGTGCCTCCTAATAACTGTACTAGGCACTCTTGAAAAGCTGAAGCTGGATTTTGCACAAACCGTATTTGAAAGCAACAAGTAGACAGAAGGTTCTAAGGCAGAGTGGGGTTATTTTCTCTCTACTCATGAGTCAAGAGCTCTGACTGCAATCAGTGTGGCAAGTGTCATTGAAATGTACTCATGCATGAGAGCCTGACGGCTTTGGGCATGTCCTCAGGCACTGTGCGGCTTTCCATCCAGCTTCATGATGGGATATGCTAACAGAACAAATGAAATAATAGCTGGACTCTTGGAGATTTGCTGGATTATCTCTACTCTGCTGACCTCTCTGGATTTATTCCTATTAGACATGGGCAGTAAGTGACCCTAAAGTCTTACTCTGAACTGAAATTTATTATTTTGATCATATCAAATATATTATTATTTTCTGCTGTAAATTCTCTCCCATTAGTTGATATATAGGTAATGCTTGTGACACTATCTGATATATTTCAAATCCTCAGGTAATATAGAAACTAAACTAAATATTTATGAGTTCCCAGTGAAAAATGAGAAAGGCCAGGCAGAATGCGATAGAGCAGTACCATCTATTTAAACTGACGATAGCAACAGTAACACACATTTGTCCTTATATAAGTATTTGTGTTCCAAGTTATAGTCCAAATATTATTTCTATTGTAAATATCAATCAATATTTAGAGAGTTAATCCTTCTCTAATCAAAGTCCTTGGTACTGATATTTTTATTACATTAATTTTAGTGGAACAAAAATAGGACTTGTCTCATAGAAATAAAAAATGTCTCTATACTAGAAATTATTCCACTGCTTCCCACTTCAAAAGCAAAACTTAATTTTCTATTTATAGAGTCAATTACATTTTCTGTGTCTTAGGACAGATTTCTGTAAGCCGGCCTTTGTCTTTCACTGAAAATTATTTTCTCAAAGCTGCTAGATGACTATTAAGGACTAGAGAGAACAGTGTACATCAAAACATTAAGAAAAATAATCAAATTCAACGCTCTCACAAGAAGTGGGTGTATTAATAGATATCAATTTATACTGGATTTTAGAAATGACATTTAGAAAACAGCTTTCTCAGTGATTCTTGGGACTATAAGAGTCTTAAAAGTGTGTTTTAAAGATGTAATTGAGACAGACAGGACACAGACACTGCATCTGTCATTAGGAATAGAAGCCCAGGTGCCTTACATTTACCATACTAAGCATCTGTACCATACAATTGATAGAGTTTATTTTTTTTAGTCTGCAATAGTCCCATTATGGACTATTAAAAAGAAAATTCTTCTTTCAAATCATTCTGGTTTAGAATAGTTTCTGGGCAGTTTTTATATCAGAGAACTTGCTTGTTTTTCTAGTTTTATGCAACAGATATTGAAATCCAAGAACAGAAAAAAAAGAATCTTTCTATGGTAAATTTTCCATTGTATTTTAAAATTATGCTCACAAAGCATTAATTCATTTAACAAGTACATCGAGTGTCAGATATTTGTAGTATTTCTGTAGCAGAGTCTGTAGTAAAACATTCACTAGGACTGCAAATATTGGTGGCAGAGGGTACCAACAGTGATTCAAAGAGTTCTAAAGCTAGACCGAAGCAGACTGAAACTAGCAGTGGAGCTGTCAATACATTTCATAAAAATCTGAATTTCTGGTTTTCACTCCAAGTTGAAATCAAAAACCAAAAAGTTCTAAAACAGTTACATATTCAAATATATGTCAGAATACAAACTGAAAGGAAATGTTATGAGTACAAACTAACTAAAACGAAAAAGTGGAGAAAAGAAATCTGTAATGAGTAGAAAACATATGACTAGCACTTAATTGCCTTATTTTTGAAGCAGAGGGACTTACAAAGGAAGAAATACGACCTCTTGATAATACTAACAATATTCTGATTTCCCAGAACATAAACGAAGCTGAAATATGCAAAAACATTCTATCTGAATTGGGCAGGCTGGAGATACAGTTTACACATTGGGTATAGCACTTACTTGTTTTGTTTCACTATCATCATTTCATTTTCTCCTCTTCATCACCTGTCTTGAAAAAAATAATTATATATTAGAAGTTTAACTTTGAGTCTACAAGGAATTGATAACTTACAGCTAAAACTAAGAGATAAAAGTTTTAAAAGATATTTGAGCTAAACATCTGTTTAGCACATTTTAGGAAAAAAGATAGGCTGGAGGGGTTTTTCCCCAATGGAATCAAATACAATCTTACACCATAGAACCGCCACACAGGGTGTTTTAACAGGGTAGATTTTCATTCCTATTACTCTAGTAAAAGGTTAAAAATAGTCACTTTATGACTTTATAACTACAAGGTTTAACAAATTCTATTAATAAAAGAATGAAACAACTTACAAAGAGTTCAAATTATTAGTTGCTTTTGAAAACGGAATTTACAGTCAAATCTTGGGCATGGAATGTTCTCATTCCTAAAATGACTTCTTTTCAATATACATCCTTTATGTTGAAAACTATTTAACCTTTAATTCAAGTGCATAGAAACTTATCTGAAAATAATGTAATTATCATATATTTTAATTTATTAATTAGTCCTATATTGATAATGCATGTAGAGAAAGCATAAAAATTCAATAACA
>VXAK01018616.1:0-39207 GCA_013399435.1 Arenaria interpres
ATAATAAGATGCAGTAGCAGTGCATGTAAGTTATTTAAAAGGGGCATCCAGCCCTAGAAAGTTTGGAACAATTTTCCTGGCTTCCACTTTCAAATTTAAGAGCTGGATCCTGATTACAGTCATGAAAGTATACTATTTTCTGCCTTTCAGGTCATTCACTCAACACTGCCAACTGTACCAAACACCTGAATATCTCCCAACAAATGCAGCTAGGATTTAGAGAACACTTATTGATTATAACTCATAGTAGTCCCTTTTTACTTTGTAAGAAAATAATAATTTGTTGTGAATCCTACCAGCTCTACCTACACATTAAAAATAAACTTGACTTTCAGGCACAGCTTACTGTCAAGTAGGGATTTTGTTTGTTTCTTACATTCTCCTCTCCTCTTAAAAATGTACATACATAACTCATGCATTGAAGAGGTCTGATAATCCTGTCATACGGTTATGCAAAATCTTCATTCTGTTTCACAGAAGTATGTATATTACAGCTTTCATATCAAGATGACGTTTGATTGATTCTTAACCAAAAGGAAAGCAAGTTGATTATAAACTTCCAGTTTTTAATCACATTGATGTCAAAGTTTGCAAGTAAGTATTTTGGTTCCCACTTCATGAAGAAGTTCCCACTTCACAAAAAACTTTGTGAAAGTGATATCCTCATTAAATCCAACATTTGTGATGTATTGTAACTAAAACCAAGTACACTAAAGAAATAACAGTAAGAATGGCATTTGCCTTATTCTTCTTCAGCAGGTAGCCATGTCCTGAACATAGCAGTTTTGTGCTGAGTTGGTTGAAAGTGATGGAGAACATAAATCATCAACAGTAAACAGATTTGGAAGGCAGCTGTTGAACTCAGAGCTTCCTAGCAATAAAGCACCATTAGGAATGGTGTTATTGCTATATATTTTTTGTTTTACTTAAGTATGCTGTCAGGATGAAAATCTACTAGAGTCTAGGGTATCATATATTCTGGTAAAGTAAATTATGTCGGAGTAGTTTTGCAGTTCATGACTTATAAAAAGGTTCACTTAACATTAGGAAAATTCATATTGCTTGATCTAAAACCCAAGTAAAAATTGTGGGAATCTTGAATATATTCAAGAATATTAGGTTTTCTGAGTGCTGTCAAAAGCTGTCTTCTGGGGGGATTGTTTATTCTTTTGTTTGTTTTTCTTTTACTTTCTCTTCTTTTTCTATTCCTGATACTTACAAGACTACATAAGAAATTGTTATCAAACAAAAAAACCTTTCTGTTTCTTGCAAAATATAAATTCTGATATCCTTCATGTTCAGCAACGTTTCACTTCTCTAGAATAGCAAGAAACTTGAGTTACACTTTCCATCCGTTCCATTCTACTTTAAAAAAAGAGGTGTTTTTTGCTTGTTTGTTTGTTTGTTTTAAATTTATTTCCTTTTTAAATGACAGGAATGCAAGCAAAGGAAATTAATGTTTCCTGAAGACCAAGTCTTTCTCTAAATACCTAGAAAAGCTTTAACAAATTTCTGTTACCATGAAATTTCAGCTTGAAACATAAACCAATTACAAAAACCAGTATTGTGATTATTGTAATAACCTCAAATATTTGTTGATAGCTTGTATAACTACCTACTTTTTACAAACTAGATACCAGCACTTCATTGATTTGTATCATCCAAGCATGAGTATTTCAACATTAAATTATTCAAGACTTCAGCTCAACAGAGCTGCAACGTGATGCTTAACATTGAACACATTCTGACCATGCAAATGATTAAATTTTAAATGATAATTGATTAAATGTAAATAGTGTTCTGTTTTAAGCAGCATAGCTTAATGTTGTTAAAACTGTTATAGTTAATTTCCTGAGCATCTTCCAGTCAAATTCATCACAGTATTTGTGGAGTTATACTTCTGGACAATTCCAAACCTTTTTAAAACTCGGGAGATTTGCATTTTAAGTTCATTGATCAAATAATGATTTTGTTCTGTTAAGAGGAAAAAATTGTATATACTGTGATGAATCCTTTAATATTTCATTGTTCTATTTCATGTTTATAGAAATTAATATAATATCCCTACATCCCCAGCTGATTTCAAAATGTATTGATAGTTTCTCAGAAATATGTACCTGAAATCTTGTACATAGTAATGGATCAATTTTGTCAGGTTTTTATATAATCTGAAAAAATTCTTTAGCAAACACACTGTTCTTTTATAGGCATCATGGCCAGCTTTCAAACATCCCCTAAGGATAATCTAATTCTCTGGATCTATTTCATTTTCCCAAACAAAACAACGGACAAAAGGTCTTGTTTCAAAGCATGAAGGTTTCTGTCTAAATGGCAGCATCAAAAATCTATGTTTACTCAAAAGTAGGTGCTTTTCATTAATACATATAGACCAGGAATGATGACATTAATCCCAGAGCATAAGAATTGCATATGTCCTTTTGCATGACTCAAGAATGGCACTAAAAACTTGATATTTCCTGTGATACCATGATTTTCTTTATTTTAAACTTGTTTTGTGTTCTAATCAGGTGATAGTCATGATTACATACAGTGAAATAATTTTTAAATTGTAGAAGAATAAACATCAGAATAGGATATAGTCTTAATATAACCACTGACATTTTCAAGGTTGGTAGGAGTCTGCTACACAAGTCTTGCTTATTGAAACAACTGTTGGGGCTCTAAGTGCACCAATAGCTCTGAAATCACCTCCATTTAATCTCCATGTGTTCAAAGTCCCCTCTGCTATATCACAATATTGTAACCATGGAAGAGACTGCTGTGACAAAACTGAAGTTGTGAGACAGAGTTGTAAGGAGTCTCATCAGAAACCTCTGTCCTTAACCAGAAAGCTGCTGTTTGAGCTCCGTCCTCTAGTCCTTGCCTGAGCAGTGCTGTAGTTGTGCCACGCCTGGCCTTCTGCCCTGCTGGGATTCACCTTCCCTGGCTGGCCTGACTTTCCAGCTTGTAATTAGGGATTTGTCTCCCTACTGGCAATTATTCTTGTCTAAGAAGCACATAGTCTGTGAAATGTATATATATTGACCCGACTTATTACGCTTAGATTTGTAGCAATTGTTCAAGTTAAGCAAATAAAAAAATGAGGCTTCAAATGTCTCTTTACTTTTCATCTGATATTCAGAATAAATTATTAGAATATGGAGGATTTTAGAACGTCCTCTTTTAACAGGTAGGTAGAATAACCTTGATAATTTATAAATATTTTAAATTGATATTTTTCAGACATTCTTTCACACTTTAAACTATTTTCATTTAGAAAGTGACTTTACCAATAACAGACTCTTAAAAGCTTGAAGACAACAATTCATTTAACCTTACTACCTGCAACCTTCTCTCCTGAAAACACCTTCCCTCCACTTCCCATCCATCCCCTTCCATTGATAGGAATATCCGTTCCCTTTCTTTGATATGCTCATTGGCATAGTCTGAAAACCTCTGTAGAAATGATATTTTGATTGCTGTGACTGCAGCATTCTCAAAGTCTGTTTTTTAAAGGTTCACAACAGGTTTAAATCCACACACTAGATACTGAACTCTTTTTCTATTAGTTTGGTTTTTTTGGTTGGGTTTTGTATTTTATGTTTTTCTTTTTTTAATTTTTTATTTTTTTAATTACAGCAGAACAGAAGACTAGCTTAGACAAGGAGCCTAAGACTAGAAACTTAGAGTTTAGGGAGATCAATCCGTCACTGGTTCCCAAGGAATGAAAAAACATCTGAATCTATGAAGCTGGAAATCTGGCATAAACCCTCTGTGAAACAGCGAAGCAACAAGTGTTGTTCTGATGAATATCAGACAGTCTAAGATGTGGTCCACTGTTGGGGTTCTACACATCTTCCTTTGAAATATCCAGTACTGGTATACATTGGTGCAAAAAAGCCCCAAAACAATAGAGAGTGAATGGAGACTGCAATAGACCCACACTTTCTGTGTCTAAATGAAATTATTTTGGTGACTGAATCTGCAACAGGTTTAAATATTTCTGTATATTAACAGAAAGTAGCTCTAATGTAAATCAAGATTATATACCAGCCACTATGAGAGAGCTGATAACCCTGGAAATCACAACAGCTCTGTAATTACACTGGGCAATTACAGCTTAGGGGATGTCTTTAACATGGCACTCCTTAGCATGTTTATGAGAGTCATGGACTTTGCTCTTAGGGCTGTATGGACTGTTAGGCCATACATTGAAGAATCTTGCAAAATTTAGGCAGGGGGCGAGGGCAGGGAAGGATGTTTTTGTCTGTCTGGAGAAGCATAACTATGAAGAGGTATGAGGGAAGTAGTCTCTGAACATATGTGAGTAATTCTTACTAACAATTTTTAGAACACTGTGCTAGTATTTGGTATCATCTCATTGCTAGTACTTACACCTAAATAGAATCTGAAGGGTCAGTTTTATTATATTACCAAAGAGAAAAAGCTGCACACAGGGATATTCTTCAAAGCAATTTGACTTAATCATCAGTAAATCTAGAATAACACTGGCTCATTTAAGCCCTACATAATTAGACTAATAGTTCTAAAACTATTTTGGCTTGGTTTGTTTTGTTTAAAAAACAAAGGAAAACTGTTTTTTTTTTATTCCTTCTCAATGGAAAATATAAAAATATTCTACATCTCAATAGGCTTCCTGTTCATCTCAAGGGAGACGCTTAAACATCAAAAGATGAACGTATTATTTCATTATTCTACAAAAGTCTTGCAGTGAAGCCCTGCAGTAGGCACATTGTATGTCATAGATAACAGTCTATTTCAATTAGACAGATCTCAATTCCTATTTACAGAACTCAATGGTAAAATGGCTATTGATTGCAGTAATGAAAAATTGTGTCCTGAATTATTTGCAACTAAAGTCTCTTTAATGGAAATTATCAGCATGTTCTTGATTTTTAATATAGCTCTTGTAAAAATAGGTTTTTAATGTAAGATCATAGTTCTATCTCTGTGTGTGTGTGAGAGCACAATCTGAACTAACCACTGACCTGAGGTCAGTACTGTCACCTATGCTAGATTATTCAAAACTGTTCATCTGTGTTACTGACTTAAGGACTTTTGTATTTTCTATAGTTGAAAATTTGCAAGTAATCTTTTTAAAGACATGACATCACAAGATAACTACCACTTGTGAACACCAGCAACATCAAGCAAGATTTTTTTGAAGGTGAACCACAAGTTGTTATGAAAATACAGTTTTCTCCTTAATGTCATGTTAAAGGAAAGGTTCCTTTGTTAAAAAGTATAGACCTAATCTCAACTGAACCATGGCTTTGATCTGAGACCTGTTTTTGTCCAAGTTTGTCAAGTCAAGACAAGACAGTTATTTACTCAGTCTGCTATAAAATCCAGAAACAACAACAAAACTTTTTACCCCTAAATAAAAAAAAAAGCTCTTGTAAGTGAGCCATATACTACACAGCTTCCTGACCATCTGTCTGTGATGATCTCAGATCTAAAGACTTTAGGAGGAACAGCAGCAGTATCTTGTTTTTGTGGTGGAAAAGGCTCATAAGATAACTAATTGTAACCTTTTCCAATTCAACTAATTTTAATGTATCCTCCAAAACAAAGTTATGAAATAATTTGAAATTCTAAAACACAAATTTGCACCACTATTTCTAGAATAATGCTGATAGCATTTTAATTTTATAAGGTTTTAATTTTTCAGTCATACTCATTTAAAGAAAAAAAAAAAAGGCATAACAGTGTAGTAATATTGTGGCACATATACTAGTTTACCTTACGTATTACGCAAATCAAAGAAACTCACAAATGAGCTAAAGAAAGATCTGGAAAAACATTTCAGTCTTCATGGTCATTTTGATTAGTTTTCCTTTCCTTTGAGAATTCTTTCTGTAATAATTATGTTCTCTTAATTTTAATAGAAACTAAAAGAATATAACATACCAGATCACATTATTTCTATCTTTTCCCCTGTGCTTCTAGCTCTAGCACATTTCACAGGGAGAAAGGCTGTGAGAGGTGCTATTAAAAGACACTCTAGCATGAGTGTTCCAGGTAATCTGTGAAATATTTGTCCGTTTTTATTTAATAATGATCATATTTTTTTGTGCATTTCAACTACCATAGCTTCTGAGTCAGTTTTTTCTAAACAGCAGATAACTACAAACTCGTATAATTCCATTAAAATCAGCGGAGCTACTCCTAATTCACATTTCTTGAGATCAAATCTAATTACCATTGATGTTGAGAGTAACACCTTGCATTAGTATTTTGCTCTTTACTTGCAGAACTCACACTGCTTACAAATGAGATAATTATCTTCATAATCTCTATTTTGCAGAGAAAGTAATTGAAGCACAAGAGGTGAAGTGACATATTCAGCATCTTTTATCTTTTAGGTCTTGTACATGTATTTTTTAGACCACATTGCCTGATTATAACTGTTTGACTAGCATGTTGGGGCCTGATAAATCAAGCACCACATTTAATATATCATCTTTCACTATGTATTTCAAAATCCTTTCATGTACAAGCCATGAATTGAGGGGGACTTTTTGGGATGTTTCTGTTTATTATTACTAAAATTGAAGGTGAAACTCAGTTGAGTTAATGGTGACATTTAATCTTTTTCTTCAGAGATTTGGATTGTGAAATTGCCATTAATGATAGTATTTTCTTTTCTGTATTTTTTTTTTTTTATAGATTCTGTGGAGTTTGAATGATGACTAAAATCTTGAAAGTTCAATGAAAGATGAGGAAAAATATTCATAGAACATATTTTTGTATATCATGGGAACTATTTCTATCTTAGAGAGCAGAGAAAGTAATAAAAAGAGTAGAGAACAGAAACATTCGCTTATTCTCTTTTGGTGCATGAGAAAAAATGTTCTTCCATTTTCTGGAATAAAAAAATATTATTTCACATTATGAATAGTTAACATGTGTAACTCATTTGTACAGTGTATAACTGAAGAATAGAATTTATCTGGATACTAAAAAGGAATTAAAGTTTTTATATATAACAGTAATCAGAACTAGGAATCATTTAAACAACAATCAGGAGTACTGGAAAAGATAAATAGAAACCAAATGAGATTACTTGAGATTACAAAGAAATCGTACTTAGGTGAAGAATACATTGTTAATTCATCATGTCCTTCTCTTCCCAGCGTGATACGAAGACCATCTCACTGGTGTCTGGACAAAACACAATCATACCTCCTACTGATGACCCTTCTCCAGATTAACATGTAAAGACAAGTTCTGATCATAGGAGCTGACAAAATTGGGTTTCCTTGAAGGTTAAACAAATTGTTCAGAGCAGTCTTGAATGTTCAAAGGAAATCTCTTTGGGGATTTTTCCACAGTAAATAAGCCAGATCTATGTAGATACTTAGGTAACTCACCTCTTCAAACACCTAGATTCATGACTTTTGTACCGACAACATTTTTTAAAGCTGCTTTAATCAGCTACAGTGTTAAATCTGCATGACACACACATTTTTTTAACAAAGAAGAGTCTTTACGGTCTCTGAAATCTTCTTCAATGTTGTGGTGTAACTCAGCAGTGTAGAGGCCCACAAACTACCTTCTTACACTAAACATCATCTCTGGTTCTTCTCTTACCAACATTTTCAAATCTGTATATCCAAATGCATGCACACAGATTACCAAATCCAGAAATACAAGCATGTTAGTGTGTGTTAATCACACCAGGGGTTCTCTACAGCTCAAGAAACATCCTCATTAAAATCTATGCGCTTCCAACAGGAATGCAAACACTGGTTTCACAGTAAATATACTACCCTCGAAGCAAACTTTGTACATGGTCCTGAACATCAAATTTCTGCAGTGTTATGTCTGTCTTATATTTGAACTAGCTCCAGAAATTTCATTAATCCAGTCTCACTAGAAAGTCAAGAGAGGTGAATTGCAATTGCAGTCCCTCCACCCACTCTGGATTACCTTTTCAGGCAAGCTAATGGCAGGTAATTTCCTCACCTAGACTGCTCAGAGGGCTTTAGTAATTAATTTAATTGAGGCACATGCTACCACAAAAGCATCAGATTGTTCCAACAAGAGGGAAGTCCCTAAGAAGCCAGAAAAATGCAAATATTGCTCTGATATTGGCTTGTCAATATCTTCAGCAGAATTTCCAGGCAATCCAGGTTTGTCAAGTAACTTACTTGTATCTGAGACCATAACACCATAAATCAGCTGCAACTCACCTTGCGTTGTCATGATTTTGCTCTTTACAATTTTGAGAAGGCACCATTGGTGCTTGAAATCTGCTTGAACAGGGTCCAAGAGAACAGTTGCACTGAGGGTACAAATGGTTCCCTATAAAGAAGTCTCAGTAGGTCGTCTGATCAACGTTTTGCCTCAGGTAAGAATACTTAGTTTTTTTCCTACAATTGCTTGTAGATATTGCTAATGAATCCCCAAAATGCAATCTGTTGCCAGCTTGAAGTAGAAAGATTTGACTGCTTTAATGAATGTGATAGGTGCATTTTATCATTGCACTTACAGGTATTTTACCCAAATTGCTGCTATAAAAAAGGTGCTATACTAATAGAAATTGTTTTTCTGCCACTCAAGAAAGCAATAACACACTTCAGCAGGCAAATTGAAACATGAATATAAGGATCTCATGGTTGACTGAAGAGATCTGAACTTTGATCTCTTGGATTTTCTACATACATAATACACTTTCCTTGTAATATCTTACCATTTTAATTTTTTTTGATACAGAGTATCTTTAATTTTTTAATCATAATACAGCATTAGTAGGTAAATTATATATTCATCTTGACTTGGGTATTAATTGACTGGACATGTTTCACAAATTTTGTCTTGTTTACTCAACATGATATTTGGTTCCTATATTTTCTGAGCAACCTTTCATGAAAGACATACAATTTTGAAAGTACTGAGAAGCTGAAATATTTCTCATAGCTTCTCAAAGGCCTTAAAAGTTGACATATAATTCTCAGCAAATGGCAGTGGTAAATTTGTACCGTAAATCTTTCAATTTTGAGCTGATTGTAAACCAAAGAGTCTGAGTGTCAGGGTCTTGAGTACCTTAATGGCTCTGACCAGTCTCACCTGGGGCTTCCTCCTTCCTTTCACCGGCCTAGGAGCTCCATTTAAGGTTAGCTGGGTGCTTTTAGTCCTGGTTTGGGTTGTGTTGTAGTTATGGTGGTTTGCAGTCTGTATTTCTGAATAGACCTGGAGTTCATCTGAACAGAAGTGCTGTCTCCTTTTATTTCTATTTACACTTACCTCCTTGTACAAAATGGACTTTAGATCTGGTTAGTTCCTTTGCCTTATCTGTTGTTGTTGATCTATACCTTTCCCAGCTCCTAGTTCTGCTTGCTGTTGTCAGTCCCCATGAGACCACATCTGTCTATGAGGGTGTGGTCTGAGTTCAGCTTCTGGCTTCTTCCCTTCATGGGGCAGTTCGGCTGCTCCCTGACACTCAGACACAAGTGATTTATGCATTCTGTACAGTCAGAGTCCATATTCCATTCTGAATTATACTGTTGATTAATTTAGTATGTCAGTATGAAATAAGAACATTTTTCACATGGGTCAGTTAATTTATCTGATTGCCATTCAGGCTAACACTGGAAGGCCAATGGCATGACTTTTGTAAAAAAGTTGCAGAATTCTTCCCTTGAGTAATTTATTAGCCTAGTAGCATTTCTACTTCCAGAGTCCCTGGAAGCTATGAGTATCTGGTTCTGAATAACATTGTTATACTAAAATTAACTTGGAGATTATGCTGGAATCAAAAGTTTAAAAAGTATTATGCAGAAAGGTTTTGTGTACTTATATTTTCTCTTCATGATACCAAGGAAAACAGTAAGATATTTTCCATCTGTTCTGTGTTAAATAGCAGAATTTGCATGGGATGAGTACTGAAGAAATTATAAGGCTTTGTGAGACCTATGAAATCTGTGAGTATTCATCCTTTTTTATTATAATCTTGATTAGATTTGACATGCTGTTAAGTGGCAACATGGAGAGGTTGCACGCAGCACTTCTGCCATTCAAGCAGTATGCTGTGTACCTATTCCCACTTTTTCCTTGTCCATTAAAATGCACTAGTGAGGTGCCTTCCCATTGCCCACTCCTCAGTACAGTGTAGATCTCACAATAAGGAATTTGCTGAAGGAAATGAGGAATTTATTGAGGAAATGTCTTCTAATTCTTCCAAAAGACAGAGAATGGTAATGGTTTCATGAACGAAAACCTCATTTTGAGTGGAGTGAATATTTCTTTTAGTGAAAACTCCTATATTAATTTAGCAGGATGGTAGTAGAAATGGACTTTCATAAGTATTTTTTTTTGCCCTTGTTTTGATTGGTGGAGTCTCCTTTGCCTCTGAAAGTGAGAGTGACAGTCTCTTGCCATTTACAGAGGAATTATCTGCCTCCTCACAGAAAGTCCTCTTCAGAATGGTTATAAAGACAAATGGGCTTGTGGGACATGTTATCCCACAGGAGTTTTCAGACTCGAGATATGGAAGACAGCTCAGAGGTGACTCTTCTAGAGTTTGAGAAATCATAGGTGTCACAGATAAGAGCTTTTTTTGAGAGTAAACAGTCTTTCTGGACGAGGTCATCTAAAGAATAGATGATACACATTGGAACCACTTCACAGACTATTACAACCAGCGGCTATTACCCTCTGTTCCCCACTTTTCCTCCCTGTGATTTGTGCAAGAATGATGCCACAGGTTTCAAGCTACAGACCTCTTCTGGATTGTGATGTTACTGTTTTGGCCCCCTTATGCTTCCCATTCACTTGATGAGGAGCCTTCAGCAACCTGGAGTCCCTGTTCTTTTCTTTGTTTGTGGTATTGGTTCCTTTTGTTATGTGAAAAGTGGTAATTCCTTGCACATGGAACAGATGTGCTTCATGGAATGTGATTTGTCTTAGTCACCTGCAATGCAATTAGTCTCTTCTGAGAGTAAGTTGATCATCCTGTTCACTCTTCAATAAACACCTTTTTACATCTCCTTTTCTTAGCTGGAAAGGACACCATGTGATGAAATACCTCTCTGTGAGTTGTCCAAGTTTTTGAGGACTAAGTGTGGGAGTAATTTTTCATAGATTTACACAGAGTTAAAATATAGCTCTATGAATAAAAAAAAAAGGGAGAAAAAAAAAGATTAAAACTATGCCTTGAGTAGTAACCTCTGAAATAATGTATTAGCTTGAAATTGCATTTTTTGATGCTTTCTTTGATGCCTTATAATGGAGCTGTTGAGTTAACCCTGGTTCTGAAAAGATTAGTTATTCTATTCATTCTGTGAAGATACCTGACAGATATTAGCTGGTGCAGCAAAAAGATGAAGAACAGTGACTAATATAAGGAAATGATTACATTTCTTCCATTCCATTGATTCCTGGAAATAATGCACCACTGAAATGAACCTTAGATCAGAGTGGAAAGCATAATATTACCCACTATATTGGTAGTATTTTAAAAATATTTCATCTCCACACTGAGAAGAAAGCACTTGACGTTGCTCCTTATAGCGGAAATTTTATGCAGAGTACTTCAGGTTCAAGGCCTGAAGTTCCTCATCTTTCTAGCCCAGATTCAGTGCAGTTTCTTCAAAACCCTCTGTCCCTGATCCTGGAATCCAGGAATTAGAAGCTGCTAGAACTTTTCTTATGCTAAATAATTAGTATGATAATAAACAGTCACCTTCTCCTTATATCGTACTTGAAACAAGTTTATCAATTAGTCTCCAGTGTATTCCATGTTCTTTAGGAATACATACCTATTGGTCTCCAAAACAATACTTCATTTACTGTTCCATCCATAGTCCCAACCACATGATCCCTAGCCTAATTCTGCTACAATTTTGGGTTTAATCTACCGTAAGGTCTTTAACGCCTTTAGGCATTTGCTTTACAACGACTCATGTATTTGCTTTGGCTGTCCCAGCCTGAATGTCTGAATTTCAGTGCTTGTCAATCCTAGTCTCCTGTTTTTTCCTTCCAAATTATGCATTCAAAAATCTTATCTTTTTGATAGATTTGGTCTGTATTTCTGAGACCAAACAGCAGCAGCAACAAGACTGAGACAATTTCTCTTTCCCTCTATCACATTTTGTTCCCAGAAGAACAGTGGACACAAAAAATGAAGAGAAAATAATCTAAGCTGGAAGGTACATTTTTTTATTTCTTTTTGGACAAATGAATTGTCAGGTAGTGTAGGGACCAAGTAGGTCTCTACTTAACATCTGCAAGTTCAGATTTTCCAAAGACATAGGACTGAGCCAGGTTCTTGCAGATTTTCGCTGAAATGAAAAATGTCAGTCACAGGATAACTCACTGAATAAGTTAAGACTCCTATCCAAAGCAGTCAAGTGATATAATATTTCATAGAGAAACAGATAATTGGTTATTTTCAGTAAGAACTAATGAATACATTGCCCTGATTTCTCATTCTTGGAAGCAAATAATTCACTGTAGCTGACATTAAGAAGAAAAATTCACCAAAGGAGCAACAAACACTCTGAGTGAAGTGGAGGTCAAAAGCAGACACTTCTCTTGGAGCATTTCAGCCAAAGTTATTGGGTTTTATCAAGATAAAACTAACTAAAATAAAATTTCTCTATGAGAACTGTCCCTTTACTATGTGTAAAATTTCTTAATAGAATTTTAAAAGTCTGTGCAATAAGAAATAAGTTTTGCAAGTGCTGTATTTTTATTACTATCAGAGTTTATTGTAAATATGAGACAAAATATTTCACATTTTTAGCAGAGGGACAAGAAATGCTTCTGTGGCAATCAGAATGGAATAACAAGAGGAATATATGAAATGAGAGGAAATTCAAAAGCACCAACAAAACTTAAAAACAAAGCTCCAAGTGAAATTTTGAATATAGATGCTTCCTGTATGATAACCGAATTCCCTTTGAAATGTCACAGGAAGGTACATGATTGTCTAATGATCTCAGAAGGTTTCTGTTTTGCATTCAGAGCACAGTTCTGTTCAGCTTACATATATTCAGCCATTTTGAATAGCAATTTTAGAAGTATTTAAGCTAGTCTAATACTTAGAATAAGAAGGTTAAAGAAGCCTGACTTTCAGTACTTTCTTCATGCAAACTATTTCATTTTAATAATAATGGGACAGTTAGTTTTCTTTAAAGTGTTCTGTTGCTTACTCAAGCACACAATTAAGTAAAAATCACCTGAAAGCATACACCTAGAGACCAGAAAGATATAAGCAGGGCAGTCTATATGGGAATTCTTTTTTTGAGAATAAGATATTTAATTCCTCTAGAGCAAGAGAATCTATTTTTGTGCTCCCATGTGTTTTGGATGATATAATTTCTGGTACTTCAGATCTGTATTTTGCTTTCTTTTTATGCCTTATAGAAACTTTATGGTATTTACAGAACAAAAGCTTTGTATCTCAGTGTAAAAAATTTGAGAAGAAGAAGAAGAAATATTTTTTCTTATATAATAATAATAATAAAAAGGTAACAGAACAGCTAGATGGTGATGACAGCAAGAAAACCAACCAAACCTGATTGTGAATAAAGTTAGACACATGATGAATTTAATTAACAAACTTTGTTTAGTTTAATGACAAAATGGGTGAGATCATTTAGGAATAACTATGAAGTTGCACAGTAAAGTAAGCAGTCAAGGCAAAAAACCAGAGAATTTTTGGAAATAACAAAATCATGATAGTATAGCAAGGGTGTAAGCTGTTGAAGAAATTAGTAAAAAAAAGACATGGAAATGCATGTTATTAACGTATTTCTGATAGGAGAGCAGGATGACAGTCAAATCCAGTTTAGGACAATAAAATGATATAAAGTGGTATAATGCCGGAGATTTCACCATAACATCAAAGAGGTAGTTTAGGTATGGCCAGATTTGTACCTCTTAAAAAAAAAGGAAAAAAAAAAAAAAGCGTTAGAGGTAAATATTACTGAAATGATGTTATAATGAGTGTCTTGGCATTTTTAGTTACCAGTTAGAAACCTAATGGTAGTAATAACTGTATTCCAGATACTATTCAACGAGATGGCCACAATTGTCATGGAATTAACCTAAAAGTTTTTTTTAACTTATTTTTGGGAAGTACTGACAATTTTAGATGAGGTGTTAGTAGACTTTATGTAAGAGCTAGTAATGGAGAAACATTTTGGACTGACTACTCATTGTCTGATTGCTTTCAAATGGAGTCTCTAAAGCTTAGAGCTCAAAAAACAAAAAGCATTGGTCAAAGAAGAGAATTCATTAATCAGTTGAATTGACTGATGAAGTGGAGATTCAAATGTTAAGGCTTTCTGGACTTCTTTTTCCATAAAATCAAAGATATTATACCTCTCTGTACCTGAAGCAATCATAACAAACTTGATTGCAGTGCTACAGCTCCAGCTGAATAAACAAACAAACAAACAAAGGATATTAAAAGTTAGCAAAGATTCTACAAATATGATAAAAAAAGAGATATCTCTCAAATGATGCTAGAAACTGGTATATGGTAATGGTACCCTTCTCTACACAGTTGTAACAGCACTGCAACCATACCTCCTACTTCCACTTTCTTTTTCAATTTGGATAGCTTATGAATGTTCTGTTAGTGTGTATTAGCACCTTTGTTAGTGCTAATAAAAAGATATAAAGCTGTGATAAATCTTGCTGCTAGTATTTAGAAACCATGTGCATGTTCTCCTGACAGAGCTGTTTGCAGAAGAGGGTTACAAGAATGATTAAGGGAATGATGAGGTGATCTTATGAGAGGCATCAGAAGGAAGTTGCAGTGTTCAGTCTGCACAGGAGGATGACTGCTGTCTTTACCACCCAACGAACAAAGAGGGAGCTGGGGAGAAAATAAGCACTAGGGAGAAACAACTTTGTTACAAAATGTGAATACATTAGGTTGGACAGGGCTCTGAGCAACCTGGTGTAGTTGAAGATGTCCTTACTCATTGCGACGAGGTTGGACTACATGATCTTTAAAGGTCCCTTCCAACCCAAACTACTGTATAATTCTATGATTCTGTAAGATAATGAAGAGTGGACATGGATAGGTATGTTAAGTTAATAATAACTGTAAAACTTTTAATTAAGTATATTGGCTTAACGCTATTAAAATCAAGCCTAATTCCATTCCAATTTCCAAGATAGGTAGAATGTAGCTTTCATTTGAGACACCTTCTCATGAGTATATAGAGAAAGAAATTCCTTTTATGAAAATTAAACCTACTTCACTGTTGGTGATTTTGATTCTTTTCTGATTAGAATAGAGACAGAAACTTTCTTATTAAAAAAAATTTTAGGAGATTAGTCTGTGAATTGCCTTTGTCTAGGCCTTCTTTAAATACCAATTAAAATATCAATAATTTTGTGGTCAAAAATACTTGTTCTGTTGTGCTTAATATTTGAAGCCTTCCTCTGTCCTTCTGCTATCACTAATATTTGCACTTCTAAGAATGGAAGTAAGAATAGAACTCCAAGAAATTTAAAACAGATAATGTCAGCAGAAGGCATCTTGTAGATAAATTTAAGTTCCCATGATGAAATGTTAGCTGCGGTGAAATCACTGACCAAAACCAAAGGTACCTCTTGCATTTTTCCATACTGTCTGTTGAACTTAAATGATAAATTCCTCACAGCAGTAGGCTTTTATTTTACATTAAATGTATACAAAGTTTCTCTTTCATGAGTAGTGAGTAACAGTGTGTGAAAGAAGTAAATATAATAATACGCTCAGGGGTTTAGTTAATAAAATGGTCACACTCCAGAGCACTTAAACTAGAATTTACAAAGTTAAACAGTTCAGTGACTTTATTTAATCCCCATGCCACTAATGCAGAGGTCAAAGGGACTGCTATTTTCAGGGAACCACCATATTAGTTGAAACACAGGTTAGAGAAGTGTCTGGTAAGAAAAGTGACAATAAGAAAAAAATTAAATTAGAGCCAGAAATATACTACAGTAAAAAAAAAAAATGTTGAGAGAAAAGAAGCAGAAGGAAAGGAGGTAGTTCCAATACCTAAGAGGAAATATTCACTGGCAGTCATTCTTACAGTCCAGTCCCCACAGATAAATGTTTATGTGGACAAGAACATAATGTTGGAGAGCAGGATGAGAGTCTTCTATGGGAGCCACCCCACCAGTGTAGCTCCTGTGCCACACTGACAAATCCTGTGGTAGAACCAAGATGGAAACAGGGCGGCATTATCCAGTGTAAATTGATAGGGCTTGGCAGGCTGCTTTACAGGCCATTTGATATACATTGCACGTATTTATAGACAAACATGTGCCACAAAACAGTGCCAAATCAGTTGCCTGCAAGTAAACTGTAATTTGTATGAAGATGTAGTAGAGGAACTGTAAAAGGAAAAGCAGCCAAAGCCATAACCCCTTCTTTACACTATTTGTACACCTGTACTCCCAGGTAAATTATACCATGAAATAACCTGAAAAAAATCAGAACTGGAGCTCAAGAATGGTGGAAAAAGAGGAAGAAAGTATATAGAATCAGGAATACAGAACTGAGAAGAAACAGTGAAATGAAAATCTTAGGCAATTTTTTCTTCATACTACCATGAGTAGCTATAGTATAACAACCAGTAATACTGAGTCAAATTATATTTACCAAATAACCTATGGATAACATGCCTGAAAACATTACAACAATGTATTAATGACCCAACAGTGGAAAATGTTATAACATGCTTAAAATCTAAATTAGTCTGTCTTTTGAAGTATTATCATTTAGATGGGTAGTTGTTGTCCTGCAGAAAGATTTGTTTCTTGCCTCAAGTCATGATACAAGACATATGATTCACAAATTACAGCTGCGTTTTGGGGTCAGTTAACCTGGTTTACCTCAAAAACTTTCCCCACTCTGAAGACTGAAGTACACTCAAGTCTGTAGAGCTATTTTGACTGAAATCTAATTTACAGCTTTGTAAGTGAAGAGAAAGGCATAAGTGAGGTGTGTGGCTTGGTTTATGTCTTTGCAATCAATAAAAACATGAGGATGTAAGCAGTTTCTGAAGATCTTATCTAGTCTTCTCTCCATGGCCATTTTCAATTGGAGGGCATAGGGAAAGGGCATGGGGTATTGTATGAGAAATACCAAATTCATTCAAGTTTACTGGTTGTTGTTGGTTGGTTGTGGTGGGTTTTTTTTGCTTTTTTTTTGTTTTGTTTATGTTTTGGATTTTGGTTTTGTTTGGTTTTTTCCAAGTACAAATGAATTTTGGCAAACAGAACACTTTAGGCATGGGGGAAAATGCTATCCTACAATGGCTGGGGGATTCCCTGTGGTGCAAACAGTTGGAGGCAAGAGAAAGTGTCATATCTGTTTTCTTAGACATTCCTGGGTGTTTCAACTTATTCATAAAGCTTTGCTTCTATGCATCTCAAAAAAGTGTCTTTAATTTTATGGTTTATTTTCTGCTCAAACTGGAATAAAATCTCAGGGCTATTTATAACTGAAGCATCTATAATGATCGGACTAGATGAGGTCGGACTAGATGACCTTTGGAGGTCCCTTCCGGCCTGGACCAATCTATGAATCCCTACATCACCTTAAAAACTCCACATAAGCTGTGTGAACTCCTTTCCTTCAAAAACACAGTTCCTACAGATATTACTGATGTCATGTCTTTGTGTAGTATTACAGTGATTTGTCTTTCAATTTACTTTCACAGTTGCACTGTAATAATACTGTACTTCATGGGATACGCTTACTGGCACTTTGAGGGATACAGTATTCTGGTGTGTTTGAATTCACAGTATTTTTATTGTGAATGGAAATAGCCTATTCTATGCAAAGATTATAGTAAATTAACCCCTTCTCCTTCTAAAACACTGAATGTGTGAGTCACTGACAAAACCATGCGAGGTTGTTAAAACCAGGTGTCTGCTGGTGCAAACAGATCAACACTCTCTGGAGCTGTGACAGGGAATAAAGCCGAGCTCTTTACTACAAGAAAAATGTAGAAAGCTTTTTTAAGCATCTGAATTAACTATCGGCTTGTTTTTCTAACATTTGCCATCAGCATTTATTGCAGTGGGAGCAGTACACTACAAGATGGCTAATCAAAGTAGGACTTGATGGGATGAACTCTAACAATTCCAAAAGAATCTGAAAGGATCCTGTATAAATATGCACACACACAAGTAAAATCGACAGTTCTCAGAGTTTATTTCTCTTACGTGCTATACTCTGAAGAATATGTGGCATCCATGTATATTTTCTCCTTTATTTTTTTATTTCTAATCAGAGATGAAAATACTCCATAACTGCATTGATTTTTATCCTTAAAAAGATGTTTAGGCAATGGAAATTTAAGTTTTAAATAATTTATCAACTTGTCTTTCAGAAAAAAGATTCAGGGTTACATTTTATCCTTGTAGAAATAAAGCAATATCAAATAATAAAAATTTCTTACAAAATGGAAAATTTTATTTCCCAGAACTATTACTATGAAAAATGTCAAACTTTTTTTTCCAGCTGATAACAGTTTCAAGCAAGAGAAAAGAGAAATTCTGGGATTAATTTTTAATTATGACTTTTAATTGCAACTTTTTAATGTTAAAAATGTTTTCTGTGTTGTTTGGGTTATCTTTTTTTGGGAGGTGGGGTGGGGAAAGGGTGTTGATAGTTTGAAAGCTGTATAATTTTAGCCTACTCAGGCAAGAATAGTTCCATCAATTTGATGTATGAGAGCAAATAGAACCCATTCATCTTCCTACTTCCTGCCACTAATTTTGAATTAAGAAAAGCTAAACAATTAATGGCAAACACATTGTTTCTTTAAGTTCCAATTTATAAAAGAAATGGTTTCATATTATAAAAATTCAGACTGTTCTTGAAGTTAACAAGAACTATAATTTAACCCAAACCAATGTTTAGGATTTGACTTACCTTTATAAACATATTTTGTACGTGTAATCTGGAAAAATTTCATCTGTTCTTAAATGCAAATGCTTCAAATGGGAAACTGGCAAGCTGGAGAATGAGAGTCTAACAGGAGTGTTTTAAGAGCATTAACTTTGAGAACTGATTTTCTTTCATGCAAGAGAGTTACATAATGTAAGAATTCTAATGGCTGAAGAAAGTATCTCTAACTTTCCAACTGGTCCATAAGGGCTTTTTATGCTGATCTATTGATAAAATTTTATGATAATCACTTAGTAATTGTTTTGTGTACTATTAAACCCTGAATTGGAAGAAAAGTTGTTAATTTGAGTTCTAATACAGTGATTGAATATAGGAGGGTGTTAATATCCAAAAAGAAAATATTACTTCCAAAATATACCATACATGGAAGCCCCTTGTTGCAGTTGGTTTCATGTGGTTTTGTCTACCCTTTTGCTAGGTATGAGAAAAGATGTAGTTTTGGGGTTAGATATTTTACCCCTGACTCTGAAATGTGATTGACAATGAGACTATCTTCCCCATGTGATGTGTGATTTTTTGCTACCCTTGCACAGTTGCATATTTAGACAAATGATGACACAGAATCTTTCTCTCCCTAAGAGACTTGAGCTGGTTAATAAAGTAAACATGTGAATCAGCTCGATTTTTGCGGGGTTTGAAAGAAAGGGTTGGGCAGTGGATTGAAATTGAAAAATAAAAAAGTGTATTAAAGAACTGAAAAAGAAGCTTTAGAGGATCATTTTCAGTATTTCTAATTTTAAAGCAAGACTGAGAGGACAGTGATAATATTTTTCAGAGTTTGCTGGTGGTTATGTTTTAGGCCCTGCTTTATCAACTCAATAAATATAGCCTTTCTCATGTGAATATCAATTATATAGAAAAAGTCTACTGCTTTAGTTTGTACTACCTCACTTGTAAGGGGAAGAGGGGCCTGCCGTACATATCTAGAAGCAACCAACATTTTCCTTCCCCCTGTAATTAATACAGTTAGAGTCACCGAGCTTATTCTACAATGTACTGACATGAGCTAACATATAAGTCTCTACAGTTCAGAGTAGCCAATTATACCTGCTGACTGTCTGCTGGTAGCCATGGTATCTGCAGGCTCTGCTGGTTGTTCTCACAGCAATCTCAGAGCTTAAATAAGCTCAGACACTGGCTCAGCTAGTTCAAAATTCATATGGCTCTGGCTTTTGCAGAGAGATCACACTGCCACTCATTAGGGACTGAAGTGTAGGGCTGTGGAGCCCAGAGGGTTTTGTGCTATGCACAGAAACAGGAGGGATATATTTTTCTTAGGTTCATGCAGATGTTTCAGAAAAAAAATAGCAAAATTCCAGAGCTTCTATTTATGCATCTGTTCTTCATCTAGATTTGGTTTTATGCTGTGTCTGATTATTTTGGGAAAACAGACTGCAAATAATTTATGCTGAAGTTAATAGACACTGCTTCTTCCTTTATGCTGTGGGTCTAATTTCCTTTGAGATAGCAAAAGAAATAAATTCAAAGTATTCCAATCTATTATTAATCACTAAATTTGCATAGGCAAACATAATCGGCCAAACACTCCCTGTCATGTCCTTGTTCTTGTTTCATGAGTTTCTAATTTGAAAAAGACACCTTTGGCAGGAAAGTGACTGTCTTCAGTCTCAGTTAAACTGTAAAAAAGTATTGTTTTCAAAATCTGATGGAAAAGCAGTTGGGTTTGAGTTTTTTAAAGGATTTTATTTATTGAATATGAATAGATGAACAATTTGAGCCAAGAATTGCCCTTCACTACAAGGAATTAGCATCCAAAGGAACACATTTGTTACACAAAAATAAGAAAAATTGTGTGTGGCAAGTTACCTTTTAGTTCTAAACACTGACACTGCCCCATACAAATAAAACTGAAATATTTCCAGGGTAGCAGGTGTACTTTGGACTGTTCTGCCATCTGTTTCTACTGGATAGCCTTTACGGAAATGTAATTGAGAAGCATTAGTGCTTCTTCTGCAGCTTCGTCTTTCTGCCTAAAAGAGTTTCATTCAAGTGTTGGCCGTGATTGTTCAGTTATGTCACTTCTGATGAGAAGGATCTGTCTCTTTCTGAACTGCAGTTTTTTCTTTTTTTTTTTTTTTCTGAAGTGTCAAATATCTGCTTGTGCTAATACCTGAACTGTATACAGACTTCTTTACATAACTTTAAATATCTACCCTGAGATCCACAAGAAAGAAATCAACACAATTCATTTTTGCCCAGTTTTATTTAGCCTAAACACAGTTTTTGAGAAAGCCTTTTTTGGAACATTATTGCTTGTCCAAAAAGGTAAAATTTTCAGAGGGTCATATTTCGTCCCTCAAAAGTCTATCCAAGCTCCATGTTGTTGAGCTCTTTTTCCAAAGCAACTACAATTAATTGACACTGGGAATGTCCTTGAGTATAATTCTTCCTCCACCAATTCAGTTAATGTTTACTATGCTGTATTAACTGAAACAGAACAATAATGTGACTCCCCAGTTGAATAGTTAAATATTGGGATAGAAAAGTTCAAAGCATACTAGCTTTGTGTGTCACAAACATGATATTGCTCCAATGTTACATTTTTTTTCATTTTCTATTTTCTGCTGGTTTCCCCACTCGTCACATTCTATCAAGACTTTATCCAGTCATGAGATGTTAGGTATTTTCACTAAAACTGTTGCCTCTGTAATCAGATAAATATGTTAGAGCAGATTTATGAATAATTAAGCTTAAAAATGAGAAGACAACAAAATGTTTTCCTGTTTTGTAAAATTTTGTAAAATGCACCTTTCTTGGCCTTGTTCATTGACATGACATTAGTAGAACTATGCAACATATACCTAGGTATTTCCTTTATTATTTCACATGATTACTTTAACTTTCCAAACATCCATTGTGTTGGGGATAGCATGCATTGCACCTGTTACAGTAAAGCTACATAGAATTCCAGTAAGGTTTCTTCATTCAAAGTGCAAAAATAAAATCTACATGTGATCATGTGAAAGAAACTTTTCTCCAAATTGAACCTTGTGAAGCAAGTAAATCTTGAATATCAAAATTTGTAACTAATTCTGTTCCCCATAATATTACACTTTCATTTCACAGAATCCTTAGGAACAGTGTAGTCCATCTCCACCAGAATCTTAAAATCCTCATAAAATATTCCAGTGTCATATTTCCCTACCATGCTAAGAACATGCTAGTACCAAGCCCAGCACTGCAACACACAGAAGAGAAATTATGCTGCACCTACATGTTGAGATCCTCTCTGGCATTAGAAATTTCACAGACCCCATGATAACTGAAAAAAACGTGATTCTTCTGCAGGGAAAACACACATAGTAATGGACAGGGCAGAAGAATGCCTTATGTGTGGGGAAGAAGAATCTTTGGGGGAGAAGAAAAGAGTAAATATCTGAGGAATTAATAGCTTCACAAATATATCCTTTTTAGTTGGAAAAATTCTCCTGAAATATAAATCCGTGGTAGTAAGAGAATTGCAAAAGGAAGATAGATGTCAGTGCATTCTCTGTTGTTGTTCTCGTTGTTGGAAGCAACAGCAGTGAAACTGAGCCATCATTTGATCTGTAATACATTCCACATCCTTAGATAGCCTGACTCTAAAATAAATGCATACTTAGACACACTTATGTACCAAAGTGTAAGACTTTGCCATACACACTTGATCCTTTGTGTCTAACACCATATTGAACTTCAAAATTGGTATTTAGATCTAGTACTGATAAATTCAGTGATCCTGCCTGCACAGAATAATAACAAGATAATAACATTTCCAGGAAAATATTAACTGCTTTCTGTGATTTAAGTCCTTAAAATTAAAAAGCCAGTGTTTGCCACTGTTAATACAGGATGAAAGGAGAGCTGACTTTTGTCACTGTTTTCCACCAGGCTTCTCTGAAAAGCACTTCACTTGTTTTCCAAGACTCAAACAAAATTATACGGTCTAGAAGCTTATATCTGATCCTCTAGTAAACCAGTCATGTCATATCCCTGAACAGCACCAGAGACAGTTTCATTTATAATAATTTATTCACAAAGAGTGCAATCTTATACTTTCATGATCAAGAAGGCAGCACAAATTCTTTTAAAATCAATACTGACCTTTGTTTTTTCAATGGTATGAAAGTATTTTCCATGAAACATAGCCTGATCATATCAGTTCAATTAACTTGAAAATTTGCACGTCAAATGTCTTTAATTTTATGGTAGATAAATTCTACAGCCTTATGTGGGAGTCAGAGTGTACTCTTGATTAAAAAAAACCAAATCAAAACAAAAAAACCCAAAAAAACCCAACAAAAATTCCAAGCTGTGAAGCTATTACATGAATACTAATTAAATGTGATGAAAAAATACATAATGTCCTGTCCTGGTTTGAGGTAAAACAGAACTAATTTTCTGTTCAGTAATTTTACTTTTTTAGCTGGGCCTCTTCTAACTAACTAAACTCTGAAATTAACAGCATATTGTTCAGAAACTGTTCACTCTCACAGTGATAAGACCTGATTATACCAAGGAATGGTATGCAGAGAGGCCCTTGCTTATACTTATTGCTATAACAACCAAGGTCAGGCAAATTTGTTATTTGCCCCGTTGGAGGGTCGGAAGTGGAAAAACGTAGAGGGGTCACACTTGTAGGGAGGACCGGACAGGACAGGTGACTCAAAACTGACCAACAGGGTATTCCATCCCATCCGCATCATGCTCAGTATAAAAGCTGAGGGATCAAAGGGTCAACTCTCTTCCTTCAATGGCCGACGTCCAAGGAGGACCCTGTCTGTTCGTCTGCCTTTGATCTGAGCATTCCTGACTCCAGATCCGGAATCTAGCTCCTGTCCATCACTGAGTCCAGCCTGGGACTTTCCCCTGCGCCTGCTGGTGACGTGATCATCATCCTGGGAGCTTGATACGGTTTTGTATATACTGTATACAATTATTATTATTATTATCCTTTTATTTTATTTTAATTTTTTTTCCCTTCTTTTTCTTATTATTTTATTATTTATTTATATTTTCATTAAAGTAGTCTAGTTTTTTCTAGACTCGTAATTTTTTTTTTTTTCCTTCCCCTTTCCCCCTCTTCCTCTCCTCTCTTTTCCTTAGGGGGGGGAGGGAGGGGCCATCTGTCGTTCTGGTTGGTCAATTCGGTCAAAACCACGACATGTCCTAAGTGTAATAAAAAATTAGTTATAGAGAAACAATAATACAGTGTTTATTATTCCTTATATGACTAAAGATAAAAGAAAACATAGAGAACTTAATTAGCTCAAACACAAGAAGAGTTTACCTAGGTATATTGTAAAAAACCTTCGGTTTCTCTGCACCGTTTGGAGGATGATGAGAACAGGGGAAATATGTTTTCTGTAACTTATCAATAGACAGAGTTGTACACAGTGTTTCAGATCTACTTATGTATTGCAGTATGTTCTCCTTGCTGTATGACTGGAGGATTTCAGTGGTTATTCACAGATAGGCAGATATATTAATGTCTTTGCAGGAAAAAGCAATTGATAGACTTACACTTCCCTGAGCACGGAGAGAGCTGCCATGGATATTCCCTACCTGAATTTTTGTCTGCTTCCTTAACTAACTAGAGTTGATGATGATTCTTGCTGATGAAAACCTAAGTCAGTCACAAAAAATGTTTTTGATGAAAACACTAATTTGCTTTAAAAGCAATTCCATCCATTGATATTATGGCTCCTAGACACATAGCAAACAAACAAAAATATTTAGTCATGGATGGCATTACTTCATTGATGTATTGGTTAAATATTAAGATCTTTCAGACATCATTATATTGAGACATAAAACTGCAGCCCTGTATGCCATGCTACATAACACATCCCAAAAGAAAGCAGCTCACACAGATGTAGTATTCTTCAGAGCTTTTCAATTACTGAGTTTATTTGATTTAAATGATTTAATGTTGCTTTGCTCTGTATTTGCTCTGCATCCTCTGATTATACCTATTTTGTTATGAATTAGTAATAACAAAACATAACACAAATATAGACAAGATCACTAATAATAATATTATGATAATGAATAGACACCAGTGCTGTAAACAACTTACCAAATCATTTCAAGCTAAAACGAATGTTTCTAGGATCATCACTAAGTCTTCTTAAAAGACAGACAGATTATACAGTCATTGCTTTTATTGACCTACTATTTGTAGTCTTCAATAACCAGAAAATCAACCAGACATATAATAAAACATTAACTTTCCCTAAAAAATTAAGATACTGCCCTTGGTATGACTACTGCAAGGACATGTCTATAGTACACAACTATTTTTCCACAAAAAAAGTCAAATATGTAACAAGTCTTACTGCTTCAAATTGACTTTTTTTTTAATGGGTAGGCTTTTTCCACCCACACCATTAAAATTAATAATGCATTGCATTGCAGTTAATAGGTTTTATTCATAAATTTACTTTTAAGTAGAACAAATTCCTTCCTACAATTTAATTCTTGAACCACTGGGAGCTTTTATTAAATTGGATCTCTACATATTAATTCATCTTGGCAGACAATTCATGCTATTATTATACTTATGATAATGCTACATCAGAAGACAAAACCACAGCATATGGGGAATCTATCCATGCCTACTTTGTTCTTATCACCTTCCTTACTGTTTACAACAATATTAAGTAAATCTCTTGTGATGTAAATCATGTATTTTTAATTCTTAATGTTTCAGAAATGCATTGTCCTTTTATAGCTAATAAAGACTCTATTTGAACTTTAAATAATGCTAATAGCTCTCTTAGCTTTATGGAAAAAACACACAATATTATTAAAGAGAAGTTAAATTTAGCTTTTGAAGTCTCTTTTCTGAGGCTAAATAAGCTACATCAAGAGTGCTTATTCTTTTTGTGCCCAATATTCAGATCACACAAATAGGGAAGGTCTAGTAAAGAAATTACACCAATTTCACTATTAAGAGAACAAATACCATAATTAATGTAGGGTAGATCTGTTTTGTGTCTTCCATTTGCTTTTTCCTAATTATTTCTTTCAGAGGTTAGAGTAAATTCTTTAAAAGTACTTGGGAACTGGAATAGACTGCCATGAGGCATAACATTGCCTCTTCAGTGTATCTTTCATTTTGAAGAGATACCACCGTAGATCTTTACCATTAATTTCTCCAAGTAGGAAAGCAAACCCCATTTACAGTAACAATGTCACAATGTATTTTGAACTTACATTTCCTAATTAATTTCTCCAAGGTACCTACCTTGTGTGACTCTTTAAAAAAAATCTTACCCCACTAGGTAGTGGGTTTTTCATTGTCCCAGTAAATGTGATGTCTACATTATTAGGAATAAACCACCTACATACTAAACTATTTTTCTTGTTGTTTTCACCTGCTTTGCCCTAGGACTGTGGTTGCATGTTGAGTGAAAGTGGGGAAAAAGGAATAATTTTTGTGGCACTGATGTGGCTAATTAATGGATTAATGACTGGCTATTACTTTGTGAAGTTGTCATTGTCTATACTGTTCTAATGAAACAAGCTATTGACTGGAGGAAAGTATACTATGTAATTATTTTAGTGTATTTAATATTTTCATTACTTAAAGTCTTGCTAGACTTCCCAAAACTCTTTATTTTTTATTTTCCTTTAGCACCATATATTCATTTCTGAACACTGCATTATAGTAATGCATACACAATGTCTATTTCTTGTGCAGTAGAAATAAAGCTCTTTCCCCCTCCCTCCCCTCCACTCCCAAACCATCCCTTCCCCTTAAAAAAAAGGTTTCAGGAAAGTGTTAGGATGTTAAGAGGTTAGTTTCATTTTTATTTTTCACTAAATAGTTCAGTGGTCAAAGTGATCATGGTTTTCATATATTTTGGAAATAGAAAAGAAAGAAGTTCCATTAGATGTTGGAAAGTATTTTTCTGTTCACAGAAAATAGAAGTAATGGTAATGCATTGTTAACCTACTAACCTTACCCTGACTTAATGGGATCTGAAATAATGCTAAGATAATAAACAGGGTCAAGTAGTACTAGTCTTCCGAGTGCACATTCTGTCTTGAATATTTTTTTTTTCATCTGACAGTGAAACAACGTTGAGACCAGTTTGTTTTATTTAAATCTCTTGATAACATAATAGCAAGAGTAAATGGCAATTAAGAAACTGATATTAAAGAAATCTTCCAAAGAAATAAACTATAGGTTGTATTTAAAGAAAAAAACATTTCATTATAAAAAGGACAAGGACTAACACTAATTGGATTAAACATCCACTGGACATTAAATAAGGCTATTTTTAAGTCCTTTTTTTAATGGTGATTTATAAAAGAAAAATTAATATGCCACAACGAAAAGACTGAAAATTATCTTTAATCAGTCCTTAACATTGTCTGAAAGTTGCTGTGGTCAGAAACATTTGGCATATTTCAGAAAGAAAAGATGTTCTCTTACATATAACACATCAAGAAGAGATTGAAAAAAAAATGAAACACTAGGGCAATTTTGCATAACACATGCAAACTACTTTTCTTCTAGATTGATCTATTTTTAAATGTGATTTGTTTTCCACAATAGTATTTCTGACAGAACTTTAAGATATTCACTATTCTTTATAGTTTTAAAATTCATGAAAGATAATAATTGGCAAGGTCTTGTGGACAGAAACTTAGATGAGACATTTTCTGCTTTGACAAGTAGCTCTATGGTATTCAATACTGAATGATGCGTGAGAATGCTGCTGTCAGATTTGCTAGCAATATGCATCATTCTTGTTTGTAATCAATATCTTCAACGGCTGATGACTAGCAGGGAACCAGAAGCGTGAGAACATTTAGCTGCTTGTCTTGCCATGCACTGTCATTTAACTTAATCTTAAAAGCAGCCTTCAGATGTCATCGAACAAAAGTGAGATGATACAGACTAGTACCTTGAAATTAATCTCTTTTTCATGTTGGCATTATTTTTATCTTGATATAAGTCAACTTATATTATCATTACAGCTAAAGAACAGTCTATGTCCATGTCACTAGTCCTTTAAGAATTCTCATTGTTTTCTACAATATATATGTATTTGTAGTTATATACCATTTAAGTTGTTCTAATATAAAGAAGAGTAAATAACACGTATTTTTCATGTATCTGTTAATATGCCTTTAGGAAGCTTCAGCTTATAGTACACATAATATGATAAGAAATTATCTCCAGAAGTTTGTTTAATTACTGCTGATCTACTGGTAATATTCTTTTCACTCTGTAAAACAGATTGTACCTAAAAAACTTAATCCCTCAAAACCACAAAGATATGAAGTTTTGCTGTCACTTAAAATGTTATTTTCCATCAGGATTGCAAGGTATATTACTGACATTTCAGGAACTGATAACACTTTCAACGTTAATTTGTTATCATGAGTAATGTTACTTTCTCAGCCTATTTACTCCTTTGTTGTTACCCTCGGCCAATGACGATATTAGTTCTTTTTACAATAATAATGCAGTGGTGGCAATTTTATTAGTCATCCACTTCTCTTTTTCCCTCTCTAAAAGAAATCATCTCCATTTCATCTATATGACCACTATTAATTTTCCTAGGTGAGTATTTTTTTACCTTCATTCAAATGCCGTTTGCCTAGATTGACTCCATTTCTTCCATGTGACTGCAGTCCTTCCTTTACCTTCTTAGTGTTATCCAGAAATCAAGAACAGTGAATTCCATTAACTTTCTTGTCACTTATGAAACTATGAATGGGACCAGTTTCTCCAGACCATGCAGCATGTTGAAAGTTTCTATAATTCAGTGAAGCCTTCCCACCACCAACGTTTTTTTTCAAGAAATTTTTAGATACTTACTGTATATTCTTAGAGAAGACTTGTATCAGATTTTCTGATATATAAAATACATTATTAATAACTTATTCTACACCAGTCTTTTAAAATTAGATTGACATTAATCCATTGTGTATCATTCTTTAATTATTTTTTAACAAATACTTAACTAATACTTCCCCACAATTAATGGAAACATATAATAGCTATTACAACCTGAATCATCCTGTTTGCCTTCCTTGAATATTTTGTACAACATTAGCTCTATGTCTGCTTAACGAAATATCTGTAGTATATCAACATTCATTAAAAATAGATTTCAGCAAGCTACATATCTTCTCATTCAGTTCTTTTGTAAGTCCGACATGCAAGTTATCAAGACCTGATGATTTAAAATTGTTTATCCCTTATAAATCCCCAGTGGAATATTACATTCCTTTACTAATGGAAAATAAAGCTCTTCATCATTTTTATGTGATATATTCCTGTTTCTTTCCAAATACATAAATTATTTATTGAAAATTTCTAGCTATTTTATCAGCACTTTCCTAATCATTGTGAAAAGTGTTATTCCATTTTTCTTGTTATAAGACTATGTTATTTCTAAGATTTCTTGTGTTCCCAACATAATTTAAAAGCTTTTTTTTTTTTCTCCTCCCAATATTGCGCTTTCCTTGATGTCTTTAGACCTCCTTGATAATAATCTCCATTCAGTACCTGGGTTGAAGTTTATTTACCTTTTTCTGTTATTTGAATTATAGTTCTAGTTCCTAATGTTCTTGCTTGCAGTATATAATAATGTATCTTAGAAGGCCATACAGATTAATTAATTGTTGGATGTCTTGAACCAGGTTCAAGGTCAATAATTTATAATAATTGACCTCTGGTTAGGCAATCTGTACTTAATGGAGGTTACCTTTATACAAATGCGTGTTTCACTATCAATTCATCTAAATAGACAAGATATAGTGTTCAGAGATCATAAACACATTTAATTCCATATTTTAATTTTGAAAAGAGCTCATGAAAATGAGCAGATATAATTCTGAAGTGAGATGAAATGCATATTTGCTGCATTTGCAGCTCATGATGCATTTGATGCATGGTAAATTAAGTTCATGTCTATTTCACTTTCTTCTTTTCCTTTTACCTTCCTATTACTTTTCCTTTTACCTTTCGACTACTTTTCCTTTTGAGTTCTTTTTGTTTTCTTTATCTGTATCAATGCATCTGTGACCATAAGTTACAAAAGGTATAATATTTAGGATTCTTTTCTTCTCACTTTTTCTGTATCCTGCTTCAATTTATATATTTTACTGTTGTAATTCAAAACAAATCAAAACCAGATCTTTCTTAACAATTAAAGGTTCTGACATGAAATAATAACTGAAAAGAGAATTATAAAATTGAGAAAACAAACTAAAATGTATTCAGAGAGAAAATGAAGACAGAATACAAGAAGTGGAAAGAAATGTCATTTAATATAAAGAGATTATTAATTAATTGTTCATATTTTTCGTTAAAGACAATAAAAATTTAAAAATTCCATAGGAATTGAAATTTTCTTTGAAACTTTTCTGTAAAAATATACCTACATGCTTACTTGAGTAATACCATTCAAGTTACTGAAAAAGACCCAAAAGATCTGAGAATTGACACTGATATGTATATACATGTAAAACTCTGCACAATAACCTCATCTGTGTGAATGAGTTCTTTCATTACTGTTCTTTCAAAAATTGGAATAGAAAAATTCATTACCCTCTTTTTCATCTAAATGCTTCCTTATACCATAAAATATATTACCTCAACATACAGTTTAGTTAACTTCAGTATCCATCATGGACCAAGTTCAAGGTCATTTGCCTAATGAAACTGTTATTTCTATAACCAAAACATAACTTTTAAATTGATTAAAGCTGTGTATATTCTTCTTTTTTTCTTATTTCCGTAAATTTCAAAAGTGCGTAGTAATTATTCGATATGGTATAATTCGTTCCTGAAATCATTTTCCTCCATGGATCAAGAATAACCAGTAGAAGTTTTCTGCAAGATGATGCATTAGATAAAATTAAACTGTAAATGGGAACTTTCAATATGTCTTCTTTTTAAAATGGGTAAAACAAATTGTCTTTTCTTCTCAGCTAAGATTTCCACTTGTACATGCGCACATAAGGACATATTTTCCCAGGCGTCTCCATGATACTTTAAAAAAAAAAACAACCAAACAACATCTGTACTTGTTAGTATGTGTATTTTCTAGAGCTGTAATTTAGTAAATGCACTGGGTTTGGATCAGATTAAGTTACCTTCCCTCATAGCAGCCCATGCAGTGCTGTGATTAGGCACTTTTGGCTAAACCACTGTTGATAACATGCCAGTGTTTTGGTGTTTGCTGAACCATTCTTGCACAGCATTAAGACTTCTCCCCTTTTCCCTCTCCCTGTCCCAAAATGGGTAGGCTGGGGGTGTGAGTTCAGGAGGGGACACAACTTGGAGAGCTGGCCATAACAGACCAAAGGCATATTCCATGCTGTATGATAACATGCTCTGCCATGAAAACTCAGGGTGGGGAGGAGGAAAGGGTGATGTTTGTGGCTATGGTATTTGTGTTTTCAAGCAGCTGTTCTGTGTGCTGAGGTCTTGCTTTCTGGAAAGTGGCTGGACATCTGCCTGCTGACGGAAAGTAGTGAATTAATTATTCTTTTTCTTTGCTTGCACACGTGGCTTTTGCTTTCCCTATTAAACTGTCATTATCAGATCCATGAGTCTTCTTGCCTTCTTTTTATTTTCTCCCCATTCCACAAGATACAGGAATGAATGAGAGGTTGGGTGGGTGTTTGGCTACCAGTCAGAGTCAATACACCCCAGCAACAAAGTCTCTCAGGTCAAGTTTCATATAGTGTAGTCTATTAATTAATTGATATAGTGTAGCCTTCTATTAATTTCTTAACTTTTGGCCATGATCTTAAAATAAGGCCGTACAGATAATTTGATATTGGAAAAAATGATATCTAATATTCTACTGGCTCTGCAAAATGTAGATATTCACCTATTAATAGAAAGAATAAGTAAGAAAAAAAGTTTGTTGTGTTTTGCTATTCTCTTTTAATAGTTTTATCCTGTAAAGAACAGATTTATCAGGGCTATCACAAGTTGATCCGCATCTCCTACTTTCTTCCCATGACAGTGAAATCACTCATTTTCTTAGGCCAGTGAACCTATGGCTCCTCTAAAACTCCTCAGTGTCACTCATGGTAATTTTGGGGAAACACAGAGAAGCTGTGGTGAGGTGCCAGAAATGGATACTAAGCCAGTATTGCAGCAGCAGCAGGGGAGCAGAGAACAAAGGGAATTGAAGATTTAAAGCTGTAGGTCATAAGTCTTTCTGTCATAAGTCTTTCTTCACTACATGGCCTCTGCAGTGAGAAAGGAGAGGACCTACTCAGCCTGTTTGGTTATGGTCTGTATTTATTAACTGAGCTAATTAGCTTGGAAGGGACCAAGGACTTAGGATCTGACATTAATAATCAAGGTCCTTAATGTAATTGTTTTTTTTTCTTTTTTTTTTTTCTTTCCAGATACTCTATTTTCACAGGCAAGATGTGTTAAAATACCAAGTGCTTCCAAATTCTGCTGAGAAGGATGTGTTGAGTCATGGGAGCCATTTCTGTTTATGGGCTGGATGGCAAAACACTGTGCAGAAACTTGAGTATCAGGTTACAGAGGCACATAAGGATGAAAACCTGTGTTGGCATCAACAGGAAAGGCAGCAGAGTTCACTGTAAGGATGGTTGTTTGCAGCAAATCACTATCTGGCGAAAGTATCTCAGATAAACTCAGATTTGATCACTCCTGCTCCCTCTACTCCATTTATAGTGCAAATAAAAACAAAAACATATGTTAATTGGAAACATTACCAAGAGAAATCAGCTGGAGAAACTCAGACCAATTAACTATCCTATTTTTAAGGCTCTGCAACCTGTAGCTACATTTTCTTGTGTCACAAAAAGCTGACACGCTGTATTGTGCCTCAGCTAAAAACCAGTCTGAAAGGTATCCAAAATGACCTTGCACAGCTTTAAATAAAACTTAAAGACTGTTTACGCATCTAATCTTTGGCTGGACAAACACAGCTATGCATTAGGAGCTGATTAACAAAAATAAGAGGCTCCAGGAGTGTGGGAGCTTTATCCATCATTTAGAACATTTTAATTAACACCACAAAGAAATTGTGCCACATATTGGTACTTTGCATCCAGATTATAGTTAACACATTGCTGAAATCTCCGGGGAAAAAAACCCAACATTCCCCAAACACAAACCAAAAACAAAACACACAATGCAAAACATTAATTCTCTCTTCTCTGAAATACCTGAATCAATAAAAAAAAATCACTTATGTTAGTCCTCAAAAAAAGAGATTCAGAAAGCTGTGAACCAAAACCAGTAGGCTACAAAATAAGGTGATTTGTATCACAGCTATGGGAAATAGAAAATAAGTGGTTTAAAGAAGAAGAAAGTAATTCACAGTAGCTAGTGAAATTGACAAAAGTCTTCAAAATACATTTTGTATGCTGCATAAGCCAAAGGAAATATGCTTATTTGATAGTCTCCTGCACAACTGAGTTTCTATTTACTTTATTCACTGTTAAGGTTCCCATTTTTTAAGTTTATGCAATAAACCTTCCAGAATCACTTCACAAGAAGCAGAAACAAACCCCTATACATCTTTGTTTATTTCTGGAATGGGAAACTTTGCAATACATTGGAAATTAAATATGTTTTCAACATTACAGCCCTGTCTGGATTGGCCCATTTTTCAGCTGCTTTTTCTCTTTATTCCAGCTAGCTTTTTTCCTAACATATGAACTTTCTTTTTAATGAATACTGAAGATTTTATGGTCATAAGAAACTAATTCCAGTAAAGTAACATGATTGAAACATTTTTATTTCATGAAGGCAGTGGATCTGTCAGTCACCTTAGGAACCCCTAATGGCAATCCTGTTCCCATCTGAACATAGAGACAATCTCCTGTCACAGCTTTTATACAGGAATGAGCTTAGAACTTCTGAATGAAGCTAGATGTACTTGTGATGTGCCTGCAACAACCTGAAATTCAGATGGAAATTACTACATGCTTCAGTATGTGAAAAGGAAGAGAACTGTCAGTTTGAAGCCAAGAGTCTAGGTATTCTAGATGGCTAAAAAGTAAAGAGTCATTATGCTTGTGATTTGGTTGGTTGGTTGCTTTTTTTTTTAAATTCTGAAATATTTATTTTTTTGCAATAGTCTCAGAGTAATTCTGATAATTAGTGAATTTAGAGCAGCATTTTGGACATTCCCCTGCCAAAAAACCCCATTCAAAACCACAAATAGGCCAAAGCAGACACTATAAAATGAGAATGGGAGGTATAACAAAGGCATAATGCTACAGTGCTGCTGAAATAGAGGGTAAAAAGAAAACAAATAAAAAATAGTATAGGGTGAAAATCAGTTCTTGTCTTGATATTTTTTATCTTGCTTTCCATCTGCATAAAATATTCACAGTTGCCATGAACTACAAATTAGGACTCTGAAGTCTTCCCAGCAGAATAAAAAAGTTTTAAGTGTGTAAAATGGTATTATGCAAGTTCCTTCAACATGTGAATGCTCTTGTTTATTTCACTGGTGAATGTTGTTTCATTTCATAATCATAATCTCCTGTAACGTAATAACTACTATTAGACAAAAAACAACTAATACAGGTGACAGGAGTTTCTTCTTTTTTCTATGTTTTGTTTCATTTTTGCTTGTTTACTTGGTTCTCATGAGTATGATTTCGACTTGTAGTGTGCCTTAAGTATACATAGTGCTTCCTTCAGGCACATTACAGAAAATAAACTATATCCCCAGTAAAATACAAAATGGTCTTGTACAGAAGAAAAATAGAAAATAAGAATTTTAATTAATTATTTTCTATAATTTATGGGAAAAATAAAGAAAATTTATCATAGTTTTTATGGCATTTTTTTTATTTTCCCAGTGAATTTAAGAATTATGTAGTTAAAGTACTTCCTGAAGAAGAGCTATGCAAGACAATTCTATTTAAATATTCTCAAAATAACTAATTTACCAGTTTGCGTCAAGAACTTAACTTTTCTGTTCTAGTATGGGTTTGTCCTTTCAAGTAGCAATGGCAAAGGCATAGTCTGCATCATGCTATCCTCCCACTCTTGAAATCTACCTCTTTCTGAGTTATTATAACACTCAAACTTAGCGTGACATCAGTCTTCTGTAATTAGAACATTTGCAAACTTGCCAGTTCCTCTTATATGTAGAGTGGCAGAAACTACATCAGATGAGTTGCATCTGGCTGGCAGCAATTTAAGAAAAACACATAACACATACATAATACGTGAAGTCAAATTCTGTGTTTCTCATGTTAATACTGAGTTTTAGAAGACATTTTTCTACTGTATCACAACAAATTAATTTGTTAATATCTGTAGAAAATTTAAAATAGCTTGCAGCACTTGAAGTATTGACATTACAGGTTATGCTATGACAAAAGAAATAATCTTATTTTTAACCTTCAAACTTTCAATATATCTATATAAGTGTGTAAGTGTAATAACTAATAGGATTTTTAAAAAGTGCAAATTGGTTGAAGTATATGATATCCTACAAAGCTTTTCATAGTTTAGGTAGTGTCAAGAGTTGTTTTACAGTCAACAAAGTCTGTTTTCTGGAGCTTAATTGACTAAACTCAGTAGCTCTCAAAGAGAACAACATATGAGAATGCATTGTTCACCCCTGTTCTTAAAAGTAGGAGGACGCTTTCTGTGCTTTTCAAATTCATGTAGTTGAACAAATGCTTTTCAGTAAAGCTTCGTATCTAGCATTCCTTATATCATTATGTATTTGATAGAATTATAAAATAGTTTGACTTGGAAGAAACCAGAAAGATCATCCAGTTACAACCCCCCTGCCATGGGCATGGACACCTTCCACTAGACTTGGTTGCTCAAAGCCCCATCCAGCCTGGCCTTAAATACTTCCAGGGCTGGAGCATCCATAACTTCCCTGGGCAGCCTGTTTCAGTGTCTCACCACCCTCACAGTAAAGAATTTCTTCCTAATATCTAATCTAAATCTATTCTCTTTAAAAACTGTTCCACCTCGTCCTATCACTATGCTCCCTGATAAAGACTCCCTCCCCATCTTGCCTATGGGCCCCCTTTCAGTGCTGAAAAGTCGCTATAAGGAATACCCGGAGCCTTCTTTTCTCCAGGCTGAACAACCCCAACTCTCTCAGCCTGTCTTCATAGGAGAGGTGCTCCAGCCACCTGGTCATCTTTGTGAGCCCCTTCTAGGCTCGTCCATGTTGTGGTCCCCAGAGCTGCATGCAATACTCCAGGTGGGGTCTCACCAAAGCAGAGTAGAGGGGCAGAATCACCTCCCTCAACTGGCTGGCCATTGCCTGCTGCTTCTTTTGATGTGGTAGGCTTTCTGGACTGTGAGCACACATTGCTGGCTCATATTGAGCTTCTCATCAACCAACACCCCCAAGTACTTCTCCTCAGACCTGCTTTCAATCCATTCTGTGTTGCACTTGGACTGGTTGAACATCGGGAGGTTCACATGGGCCCATCTCTCAAACCTGCCCTCTGGATGGCATCCCTTCCCTCAAGCTATCTACCAATAAACAGTTATATATTTAATTTTAACAATGTAGTTTAAATTATGTTTCTCAAGGATAAATTATGATTTCTAAATGTAATTTACATACTCAGTCATTACTGTACAGATGAAAGTAAAAAACATTAAGGAGACCAGTTCATCTCCGTTGACCTAATCTTAATCACACCTTTGACATTCAGACTGAGCAGGAGAGAAGATGTGGGAAAGATGCAGTTATTGCTGTAAATCAATCCTCTACCAGAAATACTTCATAAAAGAATACACCATGCTGTTAGATTGCACAGGAACTGATCCATAGAGTAAAGTGCCAGGAACTCTCACACAAACAGCCTTGGTGTGCAGCTTAGAGTGCCAGAAAAATGTCAAATCTCAAGTTGGTGGCAGGAAACTGTCTGAACAGAGCCCTAAAGAGAAGAATTTTTTAGTTTTAAACTAGATGAACTTAGTCTGTCGGCTAGCCAACAAATGTGAGTGAAGTACTATTCCCTGCAATAATCTGGAATGGGTTGTAAATTCTGTGTTTGATATGTAGCCTAGAAATAGGAATGCTGACCATATGGGTAAACTAAATGTACATTTATACAATAGGCCCTTGTATTTATGTAGAATTAATAAATGAAAATAGCTACATGTCAATTTCATTGATGACATGTTGTCATTATTTCCTATTAAATTTTTTAACTTTCTAACTTCTAAACCCAGGAAAGTATGGATATGAATGCGGGTAGGGATAGGGATATATATTTGCACGTATAAAATAAAAAAAAGATGTATGTAAATTTTCTAAAATTCAAGGAAAAAAACTTATTTTTTGTAACTTAATTAAAACATTCTGCATCTTGTGTTCACAATCTCACTTTCCTTGAACGTATCAAATAAGTGTGATGAGCTAATGTTCTTCATTCCCATAGATCACAGAACAAAATAAAATAAATAAAAAATAGACCTCCAAATAAAAGCAATTAATAGAATTTAAATTGGTTTATATTCTGAGCTCAACAGGCCAGCTGTGTGTACTTCTGCTAAATTTTTATTCCATAAATGTGTATCTTAGTTAAATACAAGTTCAATGCATCTTACAAACCAAGTGAACCATTTGTGAGAAATCAACTGGATTTCTCTCTTCTCTTCCAGTAAAGCTGAATCTTAAGAGGAATGAAAGAGTTATGAGACTGCAGGGTAAAGTGAATAAACACTATTCACTTTCTGATGAACCAAGTGAAAATTTAAGGGGTTTGGAGTGGATGAAACTGGATGCAACTTAAGGTGTCAGAGAAAGCTTTAGTCATTGCCAGAAATAAATTGTGCTGCGTAACTTGAAGACAGTGATTCAGATGAAGGAGTCAGAGCTCTACAATTGGTTACTCTAAGTTCTTCTAAAATACAAGGAATCAGGAAATATAACCTCATTTTCAGAATAGGTTATTAAATAGAGTTTTGGTGAGCAGACAAATATGCTAATTCATACACAAATCTTTAATGTGTATATTTTAAATTGGAAGGGGAGTCAGGAATTTCTTTATGTTGAATTTATTACAAGGATATATACTTCTTTTCCATTTTTCCCTCTAGAAATAAAAAGGTTGCAGAACTGGAAAAAATATTCACGTTTTTTTCCACCTATCCAAGAGTCTTCTCAGTGTGTATTACTGAAATTAGGCTATACAGAGAGGAAATTAAGCAGCTAAGTTGTATGAACTTTTGAGAATCTGAACCTTATCATCTGGAGTATTCAAATATTGGCTGTCATTTTAGGTTATGTGGTTCAGGTATCAAGTAGGATCAGAAATCAGATTCTCAAGGGATAGCTGCAAAAGAAAAGAGTTACATTTTCCACAACAGGACATAGAAAATTATTTCTTATTAACCTGATGTGAAACTCCTGGACTTTTTCTCATGGAAGTATTAAGAAACAATGACTATCGCTAAGTTTCAGTGTCAAAGGCTTTCATAGGCCTTGAAGTCTCTCAGTTCCTCTTGCCCTGTAGCGTCATCTCCAGAGGGCTTTGCTCTCAAAAATTTTTCACAACACTGATATCACCCTTAAGCAAGGATATCTCATTAGGTATTTAAAAACAAAGCTTTTTCTGGCATAACAAAATAGAGAATGAGGTCTCCTTGGAATACCAGATTTCCCATGTACACACCAGTTTTATTACAGAAAGTAGAAAAGCTCCTTTAGATGCTTCATTCGGAGGAGGTTTGACTGACACTCAGGAAGGTGTGAGAGTGCAGTAGTCATATCTTCGGTTTGAAAATGAGTGTAGGTTCTAGTGTCACTGAAGTAGTCAAAGAGAAAGTTAATATGTTTGATTTACATCACGTTTACTTCCAGGTTAGAGAAAATGTAAATTTAGGTTGGTGACCTTATTGTAGTCCTCAGTGGAATATTGGCTTGTTCAAAACCCACCACACAACACAAAACTAACAGCCTTGGCACAGGGAAAATGTAGGCAACAAGCATTTGAGCAATAGAGGTGATGCAAGTCAGGAGTGTAATGCCTTTTGCAGAGATGTATAGAGATGTCAGCACTGTGCCTTGAACCAGGTTATACTATAAATCTCATTTTCATGAACAGCAAAATCCCCTAAACTTGCAAAGAAATATAAATGTAATCAAAAATACTTTACCTAGGCCAAATACAGTTTATTCTTTATGAATATACATGTACTTCTTTGTAGTATACTTTTAAACCAGGGAGCTGTCAAGAGTTGAGTAAATGGTAGCTAAAGTATACGCAAGGTCCTTTTGGGAAAA
>VXAK01018617.1:0-71739 GCA_013399435.1 Arenaria interpres
TCAGGGAGACCCTCCCCTTGAGTTGAAGTTCAGAAGGGACATCCTTGCTCTCTAAACTCCTTCTCAGAGAGGAGTCTAGGTGTGGCTGGATCCAATCCTAGTCCTAGACTTGTTGAATGGTTTATGTCTCAGGGATTATATATGCACAGTCAATCTTTTATATCACTTAGCTAAGATTTCAAAGTTTAGCATACTACTAGTTATTTACCAAGGATCTGTTGTGTCAAGGAATATTTGAATCTTGAGAAAAAACCTTGGGAGACATCCCTACTCAAGGGGAGATCCTGGTGTGCAGCCCGTTGCTGTGCAGGAGAGCTCAAAGGGCCCTTGGGCTGCTCACTATTTATGAGCATAAGATGATGACTTACTTACAGTCATATTTGCATATTGACATCATTACTGGTGTTGTGGTTAGGTGGGTATGTTGTCTGAAACCACATTGAGGCAGGTGCAGCCATCACAACTAGATGCACCCATTGTGACCACCGCGGGTGGCTGTTGCTTGGGCACAGTTATGGGAGATAAAGGTCAGGTTGTCAGTCGAGCACACCATCACAATGCCTAGAACAACTGAACACAGTATGAACTCACAGTGTAACAGCAGGCCCATAGGGTGCACCTCTTACTGTCAGTGTGGGCATCCTTTTTATATTAGCTTAGCTAAGGCAAGTCTCTAGTGTAGCATTAAAAGTAGGAAGAAATTCCTGTACGTGCTCAGGCTGCAGGCAGTGTATACATTTATATTAATCAAATGCTGAATATACCCTGAGATTTTGGGTTACAGGCTGTGGATCCCTCAGTGCAAACTACCTCAAACATTAAATCATCTCTTTCCCAACTAGCAGTCATGTATTTTTATCAAAAATTTCATGATTTATATAATAAATTTGTATAATGAAAATATCTTTTATTTTATTACTTATATATTTATAATGAAATATTTTATAAAAATTCACCGTTTTCCTGGAACATCCTCTGTTTTTAATAATTTTAACATGTTAAAAAATACAGTTCATGGACATTTTAGGTATGAGTTTCGACAGGAACCAATGGAATCAGTCATACACTGTCAGCTATGCAGTATCCTAGTCCTTTGCAGACCTACCCATGACTGGCTACCCCTGTACTTCTCCTGTCTCAGCTCTTCATTATTTTTGCATCTCCATCTTGCTCTGTCATGTACCTCATCTGCTATAAATTTTATCATGTTGTCTTACAGAGTGTCTGGCCCAGGACTATTCTCTTTTTATTTTCTATTGAGTTTGCATTCTTGTCTGTATGTTCTATTCTCAGCCTACACCTTATTATATTCCTTTTTACTCCACTGCATTTTTTTTCTTTTTTTTTTTTTTTAAGAGCCTCTGTGCTTTTAATCCATAAGTCACTGCAGGAAGGACACACTGAAAACCTCTCTCTACAGGCAGAATGGTAAATTGTTTTGCACTGTATGATTCGGATTTTTTAAAGTCTTCAGTTTCACCTAGATCCATTTTTATTGAAAAAAACCACAAAGGTGAACAAAGCAAATAGAGGCAAAACAAAAATGCCTTTTAAGGTGATGTTGAAAATAAATATTTTAGTTTGCATATCTTTAAGTGCCATTTACTGTGAAAAACTGTGATTTTTAGAGGCTGAGTCTAGATGAATTTATTCCTGAAAGCATCCTGGTGATTTACTGGTAGGAAAAAGAAAGATGCAGAAGAATTTCAGCAGTGGTACCTTGTATAGCAGCAGAGAGGATTCTGTCTAGCCTGGTGTTCACGGTTTTGCTTGCAGTGGTCTAGGAGTAGCTGGTTGTGGATGCCTGCTGCTCTTTTTTGTAACGAGTGGGATAAAGAGCCCCAGTGAGAGTGTACCAGAATCTGGCTTTCTGGAGCTACTTGTGGAACAGAATTATTCCCTTATAAAGATGCATTTCTCCTTTTCTTCCATTCATCATGTACTAATGAATTTCTTTCGAAAGACTAGCTCACTTGGTATGGACACACTTGAAGTTTGATTTTAGAGCAGAAAAGTGATTTATTTATTAGTCATTGAAAACCCCACTTATAATAAATGCATCTGCACTTCATTCACGAGCTTACAAATGGTATAGAACAGCTTTTCACACACAAATAATGATACTGCTGTCAGATATGGAAGGGCCAAGAAAGCATATTTTAGTTTTTTCCCTAATGTCTTTCTGCAAAGACATACACTCACAATATAAAGGTCAGAGTTAAGCCTCCAGCAACTACAGAAGTTAATTTTCTTTGCTTCATTGTCTTTTTTTTTTTTAATTTACTGCAATTCCTGAGCACTTATCCTGTCTGTAAGAGTTATGGAAGCTCCAGGCAGAGAATAATTTCATAGTTTATCTGGGGATTGCTACATTTCATACACATATTGTATATTGTCTCATGTCCTTGTACCAATCTGTTAGGATGGCATAGTTTCAAGTTGGTCAGACTTGCCCTAGGAAATTAACCAATCTGCCAAGATTGTTATAAGGCAAAGAACAGGATACTGGTGAAGCTTTCCCCTCCTCAGAACATCTCAGATCTGCAGTATCAGTGTGCTGGAAGCATGTTTGGGTTAGTTCTGCTCTGTGGTCCTTCTGCGGAACTGGAGGACCCCATTATACATTCCCTTCAGACTTTTCAGATGATACATGAGGTGATACGGCCTCTCAAGGAGAACCTCAAATTGAGCTAAAATAATCTCAACCTGGCATATAGCAAGATTTAATTCAAATGAAGATATCTCAGATATGCAGAAATTCACGTGAAAAACTGTTTTTGCCTCTTTTTGCTCAAGCTCTTGAAAACATACACCATTGAGGGCTGAGTGATTGTATTCAGGATCAGACTGCCCATGTAATCTTGCTCATGCCTATTACAAGTTCACGGGTTGTGAGAAGCCTAATGCTTGACACTTGGTGTAACAGCTTTGCTGTGCAAGAAATGTGTTTTTCCATCCTCTGGCTTATAAAGATAAACTAAATACATATAATAAAATATTAGATGTGTATCTGTGGCATAATGTATCTAGGAAACTGCAGTTATGAATATCTTAGGATTAGTTGTTAAAAAACAATCTATTCTTCTTAATAAGTATGAGGAATTGCTAAAGCCCTATGTACAGGTAATGTGAATTCTTTTTTTGGTGTTGCCTGAAAGGCAGCTTGTAGGAAAGTTCCAAACAAGACTGAAATTCTCAGCATTTCTGTAAAGTTTCATAAAGTATTTGGGACATTGATAATGACAGCTAGAATTCGGCTTCCATCTTGTGCCAACAACCTGTCCTAATCAGATTCTTCTTGTAAAAAAGGAAAAGAAAACAGAAGTATAGATGTCTTTTCCTGAGTTATGTGAGAGAACTATGTACACATATAGAATGATAGAAGAAATTTAATCACTTCATACACACATCAGCTATGTAAATCTATGTTTACACTGGCATGTTGAAAAAAAATAGCTTGACTTTTTTTGGTTTGCTTACATTGGTATGAAGAAGAGATAGCTCTGATGAGACCCATGGATGTATTCAAGGTTTACGGTGCTAAAAAGAATAAAACCTGGTCTAAGTTGCTTGTGTCTTCAAGTAAGGTAATTTACCTGCACTTAAAGTAATTTAATTTGTAATATTTCTTTTTTATTTAGGAGTAAATCTATATTGTCCACATGCAAAAGGGAAGGATTTTCCAGTACCCAGGAACTTGAAACTGCCAGGTTATGTGTGTCTCCAAGAATACTCTGCTGCAACCAGTGTGTTTCAGAGAGTAGAGTAGCAAATGTCACATCCCCTGCTGACCAGAGCAGACGCTGCTGCTCCTCTGATTGAGTGTGTTCCAAATTTCGCGTGCCCATACCTGCATCTTGCATGTGGAAATTAATCCTCAACCTGACTATATTAGAACTGACAGCTGTCCAGGCCCCTCCAGCTGTCACCGAAATACATTCTCTACTGGTCTTTCTGCCTGTCCAGAATTCCTTAGGTGACACAAGATACATTTTTCTAGTTGGCGTCCATCTGTGGTGACACAGATCACAATGTGGCTGCAATAAAGCCGAAGCACTCCCTGGCAAGAAAACCTCACTGGCTTGCCTTTCTCTCATCCAGCTTAATTCAGCTTTCATGAGGTTTGACTCTGATGCTATGGTTGTGTAGCACAAAGCTAAAAAGCCCCCTGGCTTCACAAATAGACGCTGCAAGTTGCAGGAGGAGCTGTCAGTCCAGGTTCGTGATTGGTGTTTCATGAAACATTCACATCCTGGAGAGAACTGTGGGTTGATTTTAGTAGCTTTGATGTGGAAGTGGGACTAACTAGCCTACGACTGTCTCTCAGTTCACAGAGAGGGCAGATACACATTTGGGACACAAAAAGCAGCTGCTGAGATGAGCCATCCCTTTGAAAAGGTAGTAATCTTTACAATAGTTGGTCCGTGAGCTAGGAAGTCAATGAATTGTAATAATTTGATTTCTGATCACCACAAAATTCCTTTGACGAATGACTAAACATGTTTTGGAGAGGCTCTTGAGACAAAAAGGCAATTTTAGCAGCCTTACTTAACTCCTCCTGTCTCTTTCCAACCTATTTTAGACTCAGTTTTCTCTCAGTCTTCTCAGTACCTTACCTTGCAGCAGGCCAGCAAATAAGAGTCTACAACAAAGCCCTTAGCAATTTCATCATTCTTAATTCTGCAGAAAGTAGGATGGGATATTTAACTCCTTTTTTATGCTAAACAGCTGAGCCATTTCATTTTATTTTCTCATCTTTCTTGGATCTAGATAACCTACTACTGTCAAGAAGGTATGGCAGGAGGGTCAATGGCAGGGGTAGAACCATCAGTTTTCTTCTACACGTCACAGAGAAGCATCGGTGCCAGGCAAAGTGTAACCTGCAGCCTTAGGCCTAAGAGAAGGATGGAGGAGTAGAGATTCACTTCTCTCATACTCCAGAAGACCTCATTGCCCTCTACAACTACCTGAAAGGACGGTGTAGAGAGGTGGCTGTTGGCCGCTTCTCCCAAGGGAATAATGACAGGGCCAGAGGAAATGGTCTGAAGTTGTGGCAGGGGAGGTTTAGATTAAATATTGGGAAGAATTACTTTACTGAGAGGGTGGTCAGGCACTGGAATGGTCTTCCCAGGGAGGTGGTGGAGTCACCATCCCTGGAGGTATTTAAGAAACGTGTGGATGTGGCACTTCAGGGCATGCTCTCGTGCCCGGGATTGTTGGTTTGTGTCTGTTTGTGGGTGGGTGTGGTGTGTTTTTGTGGTGTGGGTTTTTTGGTTTTTGTTGGTTTTTGTTTTGTTTTGTTTTGTTTTTGTTTTTGATTGTTTGTTTGTTTGTTTTTTTGTGGTTGGACTCAATGGTCTCAAAGGTCCCTTCCGAACATGAATATTCTGTGATTCTGTGAATAAGGTCTAGCAGTAGCATTATCTTCATGCTGGAGGGCAGCAACAGTATGCCATCATCCCTCCTTCAGGCTCAGAAGAATGAGGGTGCACAATGGTAGGATATACTAGTGTTGGGTTTTTTTCCTTCTCTCTGGTCAAAGGGAGATACTGTGTAGCTAATTACCTCCTTTCTACATGGGTCTGTGGAGGAAGAAGGAGATCGGGTCAGGCATGTCCTGACACTAAGGATGGGAATTTAGAGCAGGTGGGGAGAGAAGTTCAGCATAGACAGAGGAGGGCCTGTTGACAGATTCCTCCTGAACTCACTTCTGGCTTAGGCTGTATTCCTAGTGAAATTTGGGTGTGGGAGGGCAGCAGAGTACAGATCCTCAGGAACTGTGAGAAAGAGTCCGTTTCTGAAAAAATGAACAAGCAACCTCCCGGCAATGTTAGGAGCCTCCCCAGTTATATTGCTACTGGGACATGTCTTCTGTATGATGCTGCTTCCGCCTTGGCTTTCCCGCACCTGCTCTGGCCTCGTGTCTTGCTATGAAATGAAAAAAATACTTTGTGCTCTTTTGTGCTGTCAGACAAGGGAAAGAAAGGCCAAGCAGTTGGCGTGTTTGGATGCCTAAGACCTGCACATGTTTGATGTGAATGGTGGACAGAGCATCACCTGAAGTGCTCACTTGCTCTGTCCCAGAACAAGTGCTGGGAGCTTTGAGCAAAAGCTTTCTCTGTCAGGCCTTCACATTTGGCACTGCAGTCCAACTGCTCACCTTTGGCTGCTGTCAGCAGGCCGCAAGAGACCGCAGAGGGCCCAGGGCCAGGGGTCTTACTGTGGAGCCATTGACACCTCTGAGTAGTGAGACACTAAGAGGTGTGCTCACCCTCCCCCTCAGAAGCAAGAAAGCAAGTAAAATGAATTAATGTGTCATTACCTCCATTTTAGGTAATCCACTAGTCAGTTATGGCTAATAAAGATATGATATCAAAGAATCCTCATGGTTGGAAGGGACTTTTGAGATCATCGAGTCCAACCATATACACACAAAAAACCCACCCAACAATCTGGGGCACTAGAGCATGCCCCGAAGTGCCACATCCACACGTTTCTTAAATCCCTCCAGGGATGGTGACTCCACCACCTCCCTGGGCAGGCTGTTCCAGTGCCTGACCACCCTCTCAGGAAAGTAATTCTTCTCAATATCTAATCTAAACCTCCCCTGCCACAACTTCAGACCATTTCCTCTGGCCCTGTCATTATTCCCTTGGGAGAAGAGGCCAACACCCTCCTCTCTACAACTTCCTTTCAGGTAGTTGTAGGAGAGACCTTATTGTCCTGCCTTTCAGGTAGTTGTAGAGGGCAATGAGGTCCTCCCTCAGCCTTCAACAATATAACACAGTTATTGTGTTAAAATAATATTCCAAAATGTCAATCACCTATATTTGAAAGTAAATATCCCACAGTCCTGAAATATATTTCATACAGGTTTTTATCATTAACTTTTAATAAGTGGTTAGCATTTTTTTATTAGAGATTGTCCTGGTTTCAGTTGAGATATAGTTAATTTTCTTTCTAGTGGTTGCTGTGTTTTCAGACCTGGTATGAAAGTAATGTCAATCATGCATATTGTTTTAGTTGTTGCCAAGCGATGTTTATACCATTCAAGGACGTTTTTCAGCTTCCCATAGAAACTGAGAAGGAGTCTAGATGGAACAATGGAATGGCCAAAGGAATATTCCGTGCCATAGGCGTCATGCTTGATGTATAAATGGGGGTGAGCTGGGGATCTGCAATCTCTGCTCAGGTGAGGCTGGGCAGCCAGTCACTGAATGGTGAGAGTGACTCATGTCTTCTATATTCTTCTACCATTATTATTATTATTTTTGTTATTTTCCTTTTTGGCTGCTGTTCTATTAAACTGCCTTTATCTCAGCCCATGTGGGTTTTTTTCTCATTCCCCTCCTTTTCTCCCTCCTCTCCCTATGCTTCTTGGTGGGGGAAGGGGGAATGAGTGACTGGCTGCTGTGGTCCTAGTTACTGGCTGGGGTTAAACCACAACAGAGATATTTTGGAAGAATAGAGAATGTTTTAATTATTCATGTCCACTGTAAAAAATATATTTTTCTTAGTCAGCAATTTAATGAATGCTAAAACCAATCGTCTAGCTGCAGGTCACAAAACTTGTGTATAAAGGCAAACTGGAAGTTTGATAGAAGTTGTAACTGTATCAATATTTACCCTGTTAGAGACTAAAATCAATATCTAAGTTGCAGCATAGGCCAGAAGTAGTCAAAACACAGTCATTAAAGAAAGATAAATATGTTCTGTTGTCTTTGATCTGTGTGATAAAGTCAAATGTGGACACAAGCTGACAAGTATTTCCTGACACAGCAGCTGGTATGGCAACAGCTACTTAATCACCTGAAATACATACTTGCATTCAGACAGGTTTCATCAAGTGATCTCACTTGCTCAATATTTTTGCCTATTCCATGAAAGAGGTCTTCTAGCAGTGTGTGAGCTACAGCCCGTTAAATATTAGTTCAGTTCCATCCTTGCAGAAATGAAATGGTTTGAAGGTGTGACAGCTTCAGGAGCTAGTAGGTTTTGGTCTTGTTAGAAGGATTGTAACCAAGGTAGGATGCTGATGGGTTGGGAGTGGATGGATGGTCAACAAGGTGGGTAAACAAATGGTTGGGTAGTTGGGCTCAGCAGGATTGTGGGTTTAGAGGTGGGATAATAGTTACGTTTGTCAAAGACGTAAGGTAGTACATTCTCATCAGGTGGTACCAAACAGGGGCAACCAGTTGGCATGTCCAAGCAGGACTGCTATGCAGAGAGGCAGGAGATACGGGCCAACAGCAGTGTGCAGCAGAGATGTCCGACAGTATCTTGGGCTGTATGAGGAGCACAGCCAGCAGAATGAGGGAAAGGTACTTGTTAGATCCCTTTTTAGGATACTAGGTCCAGTTTTGAGCTTGTGAGCACTGATAAACTGCACCAAGTGCAGGATATGTCTACCAACATGGCTGGGGTCTGGAGCACTTGCATTGGGTGTGGGGTGAGTGAGCTAACTGGGCTTATTCACCGTGATGAAGAGGTGGCTTGGGGTCAGGACACACCTAACAGCCATTCATGGTTATTCCAACCTGGATATCCCTATGATCTTATGATTAGCCTACGATCCTATGGCTGGGTTGTCAGTCAGATTTGCTTCTTTATGCTTACTTTTCAGAAGGCATCAGAGGGAAAGACTGATATCAAGCTTCACAGAATTTCTTACAATCTTCCCCTCCTTTTTTTTTTTTGTACTCAGTAACATTGGTTGATCTCTTTTAGTTTAAATTATTCCAAATCAGTTAGAGAACGTATCCTGAAAAACCACTGTAAGGAGGACTAGCTTTAGGAAACTACACCTCCTCACAAAGTCTTCTGCTTATATCTTTGCTTGCTAACACTATAGCTGTGGCACGTAGCTGGCCAAGAGTGAAAGTAAATGCTGTGGACTTTCAAACTGTAAAACAAAAAATGACCTGAGAGTCTCGGATTTTGTAGCCAAGTACTCACCAGCTAAGACTCAATACAAAATATGCTATTGATTTGGTAGCTGCAGTGAGCTCTCTGGTGTCTTCAGGTTGTTGGAGTTTCCAAAGCTCTCCAGCACGTTGTGATTTTAAATGGACTGAAAATGGAACAAGAGTCTTCATACCTAGTTCTCTAACATAGGTTGTAACCTATCCAGATGCAAATACTGGACCCTGTCTTTGGAACTCATTCTGTCATGAGGAAAGAACATTTCATTTCTAGCTTTTGGAGATCTGTTGCACAGAGGGGTTAAGATCTGAAGTTCTGATGTATGCTACAAGGTTGTCATCCTCAAATAGGTTTCTTTATTAAAATGGGCGACCTCTTGCTATGCAAACATTAATTGCTGGGAAGAGGATGATCTTGTTTTCCCCTACCAAAAGAAATCAATTTATTTATTGCTGTCCCAGTTTTAGAAGAATGCAAGGTCTTAAGTGTCAATGGTAAATTAAAAAAAATCTGCTTTCAATCTTTTTTTAAAATTCAGTACACATATCTTTGTAATAAGCTTTTTTAGAAAATAAAATTTCTGTATAAATTTGGAGATCAAAGTTAAATATTCTCTTTTCACTTTGAATATATGTAAGTGGTGTAGTACCAGTTGGCTAATTCCCCCCAAAAGATAGTCAGATAACCAAAAGATGTGCTAACCCTTTATTTTTTTGAAATTATGTATGATGGAATTATGCATGACGGAATTATGCAGAGTTATTTTGGACTAAGAATTCAGCATGGGTGTTTTTTGGCTTTGCAAGCCTAGCAGAGAGAGAGGTGTATTCTCTTCTTTTAAAATGTCATTAAATGTTTAAAATTTTCTCTCATTTTCTTAAATATGAGGTAATGAAAATATTCTTTTTTTTTTTTAATATAATTTTCTATATAGTACCAGAAAGCTACCATTTACATTGCAGTTAGGGTTAGACTATCAAACATAACTCTTTCCCCTCCTTTCTCATGTTATAATTGATTGTTTTTTATTGTATAACAGGCTATTTTTTCTGCTTCTGAGTAATCTCCCTTGAGAATTGATCAGCTTTTTGTGGTATCTCAAGCGCTAGTTTATTTGGTAAAGGAGTGGTTGAGAGACCATACTAATGTTTCTGTGGAAAAAATAGTGTGTGTGTTTGTTTCCAGAAGCATGGCCTGACTCTACACACTGACTACTACTGACTTTATCTGCTTTGAGAGCGGAACATGATCAGGGGGCCGGAGCACCTCCACTGTAAGGACAGGCTGAGAGAGTTGGGATTGTTCAGCCTGGAGAAGAGAAAGCTCCGGGGATACCTTACCTCAGTACCATTTAGGTACCTCAGTACCTAAATGGGGCTACAGGAGAGATGGGGAGGGACTCTTAATTAGAGAGTGGAGTGACAGGATGAGGGGTAATGGTTTTAAATTGAAAGAGGGGAGATTTAGATTAGATTTTAGGAAGAAATTCGTTAGTGTGAGGGTGGTGAGGGACTGAAACAGGTTGCCCTGGAAAGCTGTGGATGACCCATCCCTGGAGGTGTTAAAGACCAGGCTGGATGGGGCTTTGAGCAATCTAGTCTGATGGGAGGTGTCCCTGGGCATGGCAGAGGCGGGTTAGAACTCAACAATCTTTAAAGTTCCTTCCAACTCTAACTATTTTATGATTCTATGATTCTATGAATCCTCTACTTGAACTTGAACAGACATAAGCGTTCAGAAGAGGAGCAGGCAAGGTAGATTCTGAAGGAGTGGCAATGTGTGATAGTGAGGATGCCTATGACATTCATATCATGTTGTCAAACTTGATATAAGACCCATAACCCCATGCCTTACTGGATAGATAGTTGGAGGCTGAATATCCCAGAGCATCTCAGAAAATCTCCCCCTGGAGCTGGATTCACCTGTCCAAACACGAGCATCTAGTATCATTTTAGATGTGGGGTGGTGTACTGCTTGGACCAGAAGGGTGCACGTCTCGCTTAAGTTGCCTTTCATACCTGCAATCCACATGCAAGTGTTTAAAAGCTACATGGCATCTCATATTAACTGCATCCTTACTCTAGTAATTGGAAAGCTGAATTGGTCTTTAGGCTCTGTTGACTGTATTGACCTATTCTCCACTGATTATAATGGGAGCTTTGACATTGTCACATGTTAATGACTAAATCTAGCCAAATCTGGTGCTTAATTTAGAATAATTTCATTGCCCTCAGGGGTTTTTTAAATTCTCTATGCAATCAATGGAAAGATGTCAGTACTTGGAGAACTGCCTGGGCCTAGCTGGGCTTCAGAGGTGCTTCCCTTTTGGTCATAGAAGAACCTAGACAGCTATAATAGGTAGAGTTAGATTGACCTGTAGAGTTCTGTGCTTGAAATATTGACAAGACAGCATTTTGAAAAGAATTCTAAATTAAATAGAATTGATTCTACCTATCTGTGTTTAGAAACCATAGCTAATTCTTGCTGGATTTAAGAACCTAATTACTAAAAACAGAGCTCTAAAAATCTTTTCTTAACAGGCAGTTCTTGAGAAGAGCAGGAAATAATGTGGTTAGGTCCAAAGAGACACCAAATAAGAAACTGAACATACATACTAATCAATTCCAGTTTCTTTTTTATACTATGAGGTCCTTCAGGCATCACCTTTTGCAGATTCCTGAGTCAACAGCCTAGGGACATAATGCAATAAATCATTGAATTGAAGATAGTAAGAAACGTGAGCTTGTTGCTGTTCTTAGTATTGGATTCCAAGAACTAGATTTTAAAAAGCATTTAGATTCCTAAGGGTTTGATCCACAAAAGGACATTGATTTTTTGCGTCATGTAAGGTTTATATGCCTGTTTCCTAAGGTTGATTGCATATTTTGAGTAAGGCACATTATCTGCTTATACAATGCATGCAAAAATTAGACATCTCCAGCTGGGCTTCCCAATAGCTGCCTTAGCTAATCAACAAGAAAACACTGAGACTAGAGCTCTTTCTTAAATCCCACCTCTTTTAGGATACAGGTGCTTAACTCTTACTGATGAACAACCATGAGCAGGAGCTCCCAACTCCTTCCCTGGCTCAGATGCCCAAATTCTGAATTTTAAAGAATCACCAAGTGAGTGGACATCACTCTTTTAACACACAGCTGGAGGAAAGGGGTTTACAGAAACTGAAAAAAGTTCAGAATTCAGCACACTTTCAGGATGTGAGACACGTGAGTGGTTCATCTGAAAGGTTTTACACAGATTTTGTTCATTTTCTGCCTGTAAAACCCACCCAGGGGGCTGTAGATAACTCTCTACCAGTTTTGCTGCAGCAGTGCAGCAAGAAAGAAAGTCTACATTCACAGCACCAGAGAGAAGTAGCAGCAGAAAATAAATTACTGAAGTCCACTCGTCAAGATGATTGCTAAAGAGAAGCTGCCGAAGGTCCATTTCTTACTCAAAGAGGTAGTCATGTATTTTCCATTAAATGATAAGATGAAAAAAAAGGTAAAATTCAGGTGGTTTTAATGTGGGTTTTTTGTTTTGTTTGTTTGTTTGTTTTTTGTTTTGTTTTGTTTTCCCTACTGAAAGAAAATTTTAGAAGCTTCCTGGCTGAGTTTTTGCTTTCTCCTGCCGGCATTAAACAGAGTGCTCTAATGAATTTGGGATTTACTGAGAGTTATTTAAGAACTTTAGTGGAAAAAGCTGTAAAGGAGACAAGGGTGGTAGAAATCAGGGAAGGGCTTCCACAGGAGGACTAATGGGACACGGGTTTGTAATCCTGAAAAAGAGATGACTGTGGGACCTATAAGCAGAAGCCTGTATAGTCACAAGAGGAAGTTGAATTAGTAGGTTATTACTTGTTCCTCATTAGAAATAATGAGGTATAAAATTAAACGAGTTCAGAACAAACAAGAAGAGCAGTACAGTAACTCATTGGCACAGGGTGGTCCAATGTAGCCTATCTAAGAGACGATTTTGTCAAAACCGCAGAAATGGCTATTTCTTTACCTTACAATTGCAATTGATGGATAGAACATAAGTGGGAGTGCTAGGGTTAGAGTTAGTAGTCATGCTTATCTTATCAGCAACTGAATTTCTCTCAGTAAGGCCTCTTCTGTTTTCCTTGCAAAGATAGACGTTTCTAGAAAAGGAAGTAGAAAAGATTACAGCATTGCGCTGGTTGAGACCTGTCTCAAAATGAATCACAGCTTCCCAAACACACATTCAGTTGGGTACCTCTCGGTTTACTTCCCTCATGAGAAGGGGCTTGATTACCCTAGAACACCTTGAGAAAGAAATAATGTTTGCTTTTACATGCTTCTTGTGGCTTATAGAGAGATACAGCACAGCCTCGAGCTAGTGCCCAAAGAACTGAAAGTCTACTATCAATACACAGTGTCTCCATCTGCTGATTGCTAACAGAGATTTCCATATGCTTTTGCATCACCCGGTGGAAAGCACGCTGCTGGTACTGTGACGGATGGATGACTGCTTCCAAGTCGGGAGCAGACCTTTTGTTAAATCTGGTCTCTCAGTACAGCATTGCCTAGCAACCGTGGGAAATAGAGACAAGGCAAAGCACCAGAGAACGTTTCACCTGGCACAGCTCAGGGCTCGGCGTTTTCTGTCTGGTCAGCGTCTTGTTGGGTTTTAAAAGAAACTACCCCAGTCTTACCCTGTGTAAAACAATATTAAGTGATATATGTCTTATCATCATAGAAGCAAACTATGTTCTCACAGGAAGAGTGTCAAGACAACATTCCCCAGAGAAGAGAACTGTTTCACTGATTCTGAAGAAATTCAGGCCCAGTAGTGAATGAAATGGAAAAAAGCCTACTCTGTTTGTCCCTTTTGTTACAGCTTTGTCCTAAATCTTCATCATAAGGAGTAATTAGCATTACATATGTTCCAGCATTAAGCCCATGGCACTCCAAAGGTATATCAGCATGGCAGTACTGCTATTCTTCCTCTCATCCCTTGTAGCAGCATTTAGTGTCTCTTTCCTTCTTCTTCTTTCCCAGAGATACTGCAGAGTATGAGCTGAAGTTCAATAATGACTAATTCAGAGTTTATCTCCCCAGAAGATTCTGGGTTAAATAACATCACACTGGCAAGAGTCCATGTAACAAATAACTTTGTTAGCACTTTTATGCCAAAACCCTTTACATAGCTTGGATATGAAATTGTGGATATCATGAACTGCTGTCTGTGTGATCTATGGCTGCTCAACTAGATTTCCTCTATGCACCGTTTCCCTACAGTAAAAAGTCCAGGTCGTGTTTTGTTTAGCATTGGCTTGCCAGAAAAAAATCTTTCTTTGTATATGTTTGTAAGAGGAAGACAGAGATAGAGGAACTGCCTATGCTTTTATACAATTAATAAAATAATGTATATTTAAACTGCTGAGAAAATGAGGCCTTTCCCAAAAATGTATTGGATTTTTCTATATATGTCTAGGGAATATATATTTTAAATTGGATCGAGGTAAACTCTAGGCTGAGCTCAACTGCTTTAACATACTTCAATGCCAGCTGCAGCAACACAGGTTGAGCTGAGACCTCAGACACCTGAATCTCTCTGTGGCTGCAGCTGGAGGCCAGGTGAGGTAGCACAGAGCTTGTTGAGTGGCTCCCGTCCACCCTGGCAGGTCAATGCAGAGCCCCCTCTCATCTCTGCACCTTGTATAATGTAGGGAGTTCTGACTCAATTTCCACTTTCATATAATAGAATGCCAAACATCTCATCAGTGCTCTACCAACGCCAAACTTCAGCCAGTGCATACAAGTTTGTGCTGACCTTCTGGGTTTGGTCTGACATGCGCTGTTTCAGAGACATTGAGTGAGTGGCAACCGTGCAGTACGCGCAGTGTCTTGCTTACGGAGAAGAAACTTTGTCTTAATATGAAGCAGTCAAATCATTACACAAATACACTGGGTTTCAGCACAATCTTAATATTTCTAACTATGAAATATATAGGAAAATAGAAACACCTAGCACTTTCTGGGCAGGGCAGCACGAGCTCTAAATAAAGAGGCACTGAACATTGCTGCTGGCACACTGAAAGCACATTTGTGACTGCTGTGTGGTACATAAACACCCAGGCTAATGCTAAACTTGAATCAACTAGGTTATTAATAACAGCACAACTGGGTCAGAGTGTAGACCAATTTGCCATGTTTCCTGGATAAGTTTGCATCCTACCCTAAGCTTTCTGCAGTTGTAAGTAGACCAGTATTGAACAGGAGTTAGGTCATATAAAGCTTATGCAAATAACCTCTACACTATAGTTACTGAAATACCAAGATACTCTATATTTTATTATGTTTAGATTGATCAAGGAGGATGCTAAGGCTTATATCTGGATTCAGAGGCCTAAGCATCCTGGTTTGGTCTCAAAAATTAGAATTCTTGTATCACATGCTCTGCTTTAGAGATGCTGATCATACAGCATGAAATCCTTAAAAAATGTGCAGTTTCTGTTGTATCTTCATGTAAAGGGAAAATGAAGCCCTTTTAGATTAGAACTTGATATTAAGCAAGAGAGATGCTTTTGGTGCACGCTCTGATTTCACTGGTGTGATGTTAGTAGGCTTCATAGCCAGCCTGGCCTCCTCCTGCAGCTGCCTCCTTCTGCATCAGCCTCTTGATAAAGGTCCAGTTCTGATTGATGTTTTGCAATGCCGAGTACTACATCTTCTGACTTCTAGGCACCTAAACCATTTAATGAACTTGATACCAGGTTGGTAATTAGTTATTTTGTTTTTGCGTTGAAGCATTGCCTTAGTGAAGTCTGCACTCTGCATGAGATGCTCAGTCAAAGTAGGCAAAGTCAGGCTCCTTTTCATGACTTAAGTACCTTATTATGGCCTGGAGAAAGGATTTACAAACTGAGATGATTTCCTGAAGGTTGGTCCTAAGATTGGTCCCAAGTACTTTTCTCTCAGCAGATGAATGTTGATCTGGGGGGTTGGACTAGATGATATCCAGAGGTCCCTTCCAACTGCATATCACTCTGTGATTCCATGATCTCCTACCAATGCTCTGAGTCAAGATCACACCAACAAGACTCTATTCTGGTCTTTTTTCTTCCAAAGCAGATTGGTGGTCATGTTTTCTTCCTCTCTAACAGCTCTTCAGCTCTTAGGCTGCAGCATATTCAATTCCATACAACAGGAATTGAAAGAGTTTTGGAATTATTTTTTTTCCCTAGAAATAAGGCAACTGAAGATTTGAGATATATCCTCCTCTTCTCCCCGTCACACCCCCAGCTACGCTGTAGATGAGGAGAGATTTTGAAGATCTGCCTCTGGGTCTAGGCATGGAAAGGGGGATACAGTATTTCTATTTCTAATTATTTAACTATATTTTCAACATAAACATGATCTGCTCATGACTGATAATATGACACACACTCTTTTTTTTTGTCTAAATTACTTCATAATTTTTTCTCTTTAAGGTCTCTCTTGTTATACAGCAACAAGATGTAATGATTCTGAATCAACATTTTCTTTGGGTTCTGTGCCTTCAAACTTAACTAACTTAACTTATTTTTCATTTTTTGTCTTTCTGCAACAAGACAAAAATTCTTATAAAACAAAACAATTGTAATAGTATTTGGACAAGTCCAATTTATATGGTACATTGTCACAAAAGAATACCTAAGGAAAAGCAGAATGGCTGTACAAATCTACTAGTACTCTTCAGAAACTCCTTGCAGGAGCTAGACCAACACACTATTAAAACTTCAAATACATATTCAGTATGTGTGTTTTTGAATAAAACTTTATAAATATGCAAATTTAAGATAAACAAATACAGAATAAAATGCACTAAGAAACTGATATGTAGACAAAGGTTTATTTACACCATACAACATTTTAAATATTTTATACACAGCTGCAGCAGAGAAAGCTACTCTGAGCTTTCCAGAGAAAACTGCAATAATAAAGGTGTGAAATATATTATTCATATAAAAGAGAGATTATTACTTTATTGCATTTAAAGCAATGAAGAATGTAGCTCAACAGACATTCATTTAATGACAAAAACTTCGCTTTTATATTATAAAGTAAAAAGTGTAGTAATGGCCAAACAGACTGTTATAAACCTTAAAAACTGCATAAATATATACATTGTGCTTCATGGTGAAGTTTTTTGAAAACTAAACCAAATGAAGCTGTTACAACATGAGTCGTTGCTTGAGGTTTATCTATAAAGATTACCTTACAAATCCATTCCACGGGTACTTACAACACACGATGGTAAGAATTGTACACCTGGTTCTCCACTAGCCGCACTAGTGGGAATATACTGTACGAAAAAAACCACTGACATTTGGCACAGGAAGAGCCTGACATAAAGTAGTCACAATGCTCAGACAGGAGCGTCAGGATTCCCAAAGTCTCTTTATTGTCAGTGCAATGAATTATGTTTGTTTTGTTTTTGATTTGTTCAGTTTGTTTTCGGTTTTGTTAAACTTCTGTTTGAAAGTCACCTTCTTGCACATCTAAAGGCAAGTTCAGACACTTCTCCCATTCTGCTGGTCTGAGTTCTAAAGCATCTTTTGTCTCTGTGTCTAATACATTTATTGTTGTATAGTGTTGGTAGTCGCCTGTGGTTTTGTAACTGTCCCATGGAGCCTTGTTCGGTGCTGAGTTCTCCTGAAGACCAGAGAAGAAAGAAGAATTAAAAAGGAGGACGAATTAATGTGTTGTCTGTTTATAAGGCTGATTGCTAATGTGCTCTCATGAGTCAGAGAAACCAGAGAGTGGAAATGAGTTTGCAGGGAGCCAGGCTGGCGGGTGTTCAGTGTTGTTGCGATTCTTTCTCTGTGAACAATCAACACTCTGACAGGCTCCTCACCTGAGCTGCCAGCTAAGCCCTTTCTTTCACAAGAACCAATGTACATGAGGAATGGCCAAGTGATCCAGTACCAATAGCCATCTTTCGCATAGTGAGTGTGTAAAAGAGTGGGAGAAGAGAAGAGAAGGTAATTGAGAAGACCTTGCTGCCTGAAATATGGAGTGGTTACAAAGAGAGGTTGCCAGCTGGATTTTAAATTGGGGCAGGTGCATGAGAGAACCACCAAAGCCTAGTCCTTGAAATTGATGTGAGAGCTACCTTGCTTTACAGGCTTATGAGCTCATGTGCATTAGGATGAACAGGCTGAAAACCAGTTATTTTCTACTGACTGAATTTTTTTGAATGCTAAGTTTTATAGGGTAAAAAGACATTATGGACTAAGACCAATGTAATTGGTGACTTCTGCTATAGCGTTGGGTGGGACGTAGTTGCCAAAACCTAACATTTTTACATCATTTTAGATGCCTTTGGATTTTCTGCCTGATCTCCAACTACCTGTCATGAGAGGTGCAGGTGTCCTTTGAGTCCTGTGTCATCACTGCCTGTACCATGCTGTAGACTAAGACACCTGGGACTCCCTAAAATAGCCTGAGATGCCTATATTTAGGTACCTGGATCACTCTCTGACTGTCTCACAGATAGACCATTCCTCTAGGCAGCTTTTATAGCAGACCTTTCAAAAACATAAAGCTGATGCAAAACAGAGCAAATGCAACTCTTCCACTGAGATTCCCTTTGAGATTTTGAATTAATTCAAGCTTTACGTGGACAGAAAATCTCAAATAGGGAGGCGAATGAAAACTTTACATGTCAGCAAATCTCAGAAGGGGGAGTGAACGACAACTAGGTGCAAAATAACACATATCACAACTAAAGATTCATCAAAGAATCAGGGCCAAATTTATGCTGGATTAAGATGATGTAAATGACATAAATCCATTGGCCCCACATCTGCTTAATACCTCTTCTTCATGTCTGAGAGCAGGTCTTCTGAAAAAGTTATAGAATACAATGACTCTAGCTCAGTTCCATTTAATATACAATATTTACATATAAAATGATATATAAAATTATTACTAATCATAATATTACTGCTAACAAATATGTCACACTAAATTAGCTATTTTAATTAGGCAGAATCAACTATTATCAGATGTAGTCAGGGTGTTATGCTTGTGTGTATGAGTGTGTGTGTATAAATTTGAATTATGATGATAACAGAGTCTACTCAGGATAATTTAATTTTTGCTTTTCCCATGGTAAATATTTATAAACATATTATGGAAAAGACACGGCATTACAGAGACCCTGTGTGCTTTCTGGATCTTCTGACGTATAGGTGAATGTAGCTGGACTTGTTTGTAGTAACTAATTTAATATCTGCTTTCCTAGCTAGAGGAAAAGCCATGTTGGCCAAATTATATTAGTGAGTTGTTTTCTCTGTATGAAGTCCTTTAGACTTGCTAGGCACATACAGATTTGAAATGTGTTCCCTACAGTTCAATTTCTTGTTATCTATAATGATGTCAATGTGCTAGTTATGGTCTAGTTGTAAAACCTAATTAGTCTTGTCATAGGTTAGATTACTGAAAATATCTTTTGTTCTAATTTCTGAGGCTATCTAAAGGTAAAGCAGATTGAGATGTTCTCAGGAAATATATTGAATTCAAAGGACTCTTGTTTCTTTGTTAAGGATCCATCATATTTTAAACATCTACGAAGGAAAACTTACCATACTGCCTGATTTTGGTATATCCCGAAATCTGTCCAGCGTCTGAAATTTCTGATTTAACTCTTGAAACAATTCCATGTGTCTCTTTCTTGTATGCATGACCTTCTGCAAAATGGAACATAATTGCTTATATTTATAATTGAATCTGGGCTTTTTTGTTTTTGTTTTTAAGAGAAGCATTATTTTCCTCAACATAACAAAATAAATTGAATTTGGCAGGGCTATCTTTTCCCTATAGGCTCAACCAATGGAAATGAATTGCACTGAGCCTTCTCTCTGCTCTTTAATGTACAAGAGACTGGTTTTACACACATTTATTGAGTTGCTGAAATTAAGACACATTGTTTTTGTGCTAGCCTATAAGTATTTTGACTGTGATGGCAGTTTTTTAGAAGAATATTTCTCTTGTACACTAGGAATATTTTCTAGAATTTCTGCTTTCAGCATGGATGCTAATATTTCAATTTCTATAGGAGTGCAACAGCAGTTTGTAATGGTCCCTATTGGAATAATTTTTATGAGAACACTGAACTCAGAGATCTTGGCCCAAAATGGAAAAGGAGGAGACTCTTGGTCACATATCTGCCTTGGCAGCTACATGGAGAGCAAAGCCTGTTTTCAAGCCTAGACTGTCAAGGCTACCGTCTGCGTTGTTTCCAAACAAGTTCAAGCTCAGGTATGGATTCAGACCGGTCCCTGAAGCAAAGCTGTAGGCTGCTTACTGTTCAACCAATCTCATGGTTCTATGGTCTGTGTGGCAGGGGACAGGCGGGACTGAGGATGCTTCACCTCAGTCCATCAGCAGATGGGCTTAGCTTGGCTTTTCTTAAGCTTTTATAACTGCTTGAACTTGAGCTACAGCCATGGCAGCAGCCAATAGTGTTGATAGAAAAGGTGCAGGACACCAGCCCCTATGCACATCCACTGACTGCCAAGCCGGATTTTCCCTGGTGTTGTATGTGACAAACCCTGCAAACTTCAGTACACAGTGCCCGAGTGTGACCCTGCCCAGCAAACTCCACCTCGGCCAAGTTTGGGTTAATGCCTTTTAAAATGGAGCGGCAGAATCTGACCCTAAATACCGCTTTACCATTACCAGTTTTAAGCTTTATCTGTCATTTGTGTCCTGTGTTTATAAATGTCATGAAATGTGGCTGCTCTCTTGATCATGCATTTCTGCTGCTACACTGTAATAACCATATCATCCCTAATATAGCTACACCATAGCTTGAGAGCTTGTTTCACTTCTAAGGACAGGAAATTGGCCACATTATTCCCAAAAGAGACATGAGATACAGCAACCAATTAAAGACCTATTAACTTCAGTAAAGTTGTGGGGTGAATAAGGGAAACAATTCTTCAGAATTTGGTGAGGAACTCTTTGCAAAATGTAATTTAACTAGAGATAGCTGATCTAAATTTATGAGGGGAGTTTCACTTAAGTGACTACCTAGGGATGCTTTTAAGCTACTGCTGGTATATTAGACAGCAATATGTAGCAAATTTCATATACATAGAATTTAAAAAAGAAAGGTTCTGCCTCAAAGATTATTAGTGGCTGAAAGAAGGAGACATGCTCACAGGAACAAAAAAGATTCAGTAGGTTAAAATACTGGATCTAAAGCAGGAAATAGCCTATGACTGTGAAACAAGTATCTCCAGTTGGAAACTTTTTAATAGAAGGTTAGGAATACAAAGAATGCTACTTTTTGATATTTTTCTGAATCGTGTACCCAAGAATTTGTTAAATAGCAAATATGAATAATGCAAATGTCTTACTCAGTTCATTACATTATTCCTGAGGAGAAGCAGGTGGGAGGAGAAATTAAACACTTGCAGTGGGAAGTTTGCTAGAAAAAAGGCTTTACATTTTATACTTAATAGCAGAATGACTGGTATGCACATGTACTTATGGATCTTTTCATTGCTTTGTGTTTTCCTGGCTTCCATTCCATAATTCCTACCCACTGACAACCGCCCCTCCCCACTGCATATAAAGAACAATCCGAACTGAAGGTGCAGTAACTTAAATTTCCAACTTTAACTCGTCTTTCCCAGACTTCTTTTAAATTCCTTGTTAGAAAGCAGCATCCTATCTCCTTTCTATAAAATGCGCTCTGTTGGGTAACTCTTTCTCTGTTATGAGAAAATAACCCACAAAGTATTTGCAGGGGTTTAATCTGTTTTCTCTATTAAATGGGAAATGAGAATAGCACAGCTTTATCAGTCTTAGAAATACATACATTTTATCAACACAGAGCTGGTGATCTTGACCAGTATATACCAGGATGATTGTAGTAGCAGGACATAAACAGGATGGAAAAGGAGTTTCTCATGCTGCCCTTTTAAATCACACCTTCTTTTGGTGCAGCTGCGGCTTTGCCCATTACTGCCACTTCCCCTCCAGAAGCACCTAAGGTGGCCACCAGGCTACAGACACACATCTGGTTGTCTTTCCTGCAGGCTCCACAACTCTTGTGCCCCACACCCTAAAGGGGGACAGGCTGCACTGACACCCTTCCACATTTACACCCCCACTCACAAGTAACATCAAGTGCCTGTTTTGGAAAGACTAAGCCTTACTCTCTCAGAAAAGGATTCGAGGTGCAGATGGCTATGATCAAGGTCGGAAGGACCTCAAACAGAACTCTTCACCCAGCTCCCTTTTTAATTGCTGACAGGATTTTAGCTGAACTCTAGCTCAAGCACAAACATTCTTATGAAGATTTGTGGTCAATCTTACGGATCATAGTAATAATAATAACAACAACAACAACAATAATGTCATTCAATTTGCCTTGGAGATTTTCTGTATTGTCACAAGTAAAAAAGCGCTCTCTCAAACATTGTACAAAACAGCTAAGTGAAAAGACCAGATGGGGGAATGCCTTTCCAGCCCTATAATGGAAACATGCTGTGTTTTCAAGATGTTATAGGTATGATCAATTGCCAAACTGAGGAACAAGAAAGGATTTTTCCCTGCAGGCATATTTTTTTCACCTTTGTCTTCAAGAAAATGATTTTAAACTTTTGTGCATATTTTCAATGTTGTTATAATGAATAGCTATTGCACATGCAATTCTGAAAGAATGCAGATCCCGCAATTATTGATCAATTTAGCATTATTGCTGGTGAGACTCTACCACACTGTGGAAAGAAAACAGTGTGGAAAGTGTGGTATTCACACTTGTCCTGTGTTCTCTTGCTCTCTCTCCCTCCTAGGCGGAGCTAAATAAGGGGCAGAGAAAACGTGAATCCTGGGAAGCAGGGTAATAACGCACTTTTCTGAATTATTTGGCATAGATGTTATTACTAGAGGAGATCCCATGAAAGCCACATAAAAAGGTGAGAGTGGGGTGGATGGCAGAGGAAATCCAAGAGTCAGACCCTCCCATAGAATTTAAAGGTAATTGTGATCTTGAATCCTAAAATGCATGTCAATAATGCTATTTAACTATCCTGTATGTTTTTGTAAGTCTCAGCACACACCCATTATAAAGTCCTCCTGGGAGTTTCCACAGCATCTGTATTTCTGTTCAACATAATCAGAATTCATTTTATTTGATCTGTCAGCTAAGTATTAGAGCTGAGCCTTCATGAAAAAGCTACCTGTTCCAGCCTCAGGGAAAACCAGAACATAAGGACCAGGGTTGGAGGGCACCTAGCTGGGGTTTACTGCAGCCAGCAGCAGCAATGATCTAAAACTCCCAGAGCTATGAATTTTGGTCATGTTTTGGATACTGGAGTGCATAAATGAGTCTAAAATAGTCCTTGGCAATAGCAAGAAAAGAGTTGTAAAGCTGTTGTATGTTGACTGTTCATTTTAGAAAACTTCAAAGTTCAAATAGATTAGTCAACGTTTTGCAAAACCTAATAGGGGACAGTTTATTATTTAGCAGTAATACTTTCTGCCTACAGATTAAACCCAGTATGTTAGAGTCTGTTGCTTTTTTCTATGTAATGGGATAAATTGCAAATGTAATGGCAAACTATTAAAATGGAGAAATAAGATACAGGTGGCCCAGTTCTTGAGAGACTTCTCTCTAAGATCTATGATATGGGCTGGCCAGTTTGGATATCATCATTTTCTCTCTCCCTTTCCTTTGGAGACATAAGCTTTCTATAACACTACCCAGTCATAAGACTTTTATTGTTTATAGTCCATCGCAAAGGTCCTTAAAACTACACCTGTATTTCTACATGTACTGGAGATAACAGGGATAGAGACTACTTTATGGCATTGAGAATAATCATGATCTGCCTGTGTTCACACTACATAGCAGCTGGCTTTGAGTCTGAACTGTGGCCCTCAGAAAAAAATTGCTCATCATGCGTTTCTTTGTCCTTACTTCAAATTGTCTATATTAAGGTGAGTGTTGCATTGCAGCCCACTAGCCCAATTTTTTTTTTAAACAATGAAACTGTGACTCTACTGTAGTAAGTCAAACATATCCAAGACCATTCTCTGGCACCATCTACCATGGAATGTTCTCCATGAATGTTACAAAATACTTTTACTCTCCAAAATAGGAAGTCTACAACCAAATTGCCTATTGTGAATGGTACCTAGGTTGCACTGGTTCCTAAGGACATTTCAGGAACTATTTGGAGAGACTAGGGTAATCCAGACTAGAATAGTAAAGATCACCCTAAAAATTCATCCATATGAAAACTGGCATTTTGGCACCCAGAAATATTCCCCCAAATGTCTTAAGTAAGATAGGCACAGCCTGAGGGTTTGTCTTGTGTGGATATAGATATGTGTGAGAGGTTGAAGATGTAGAGACTGCTGGGAGAGTGTTAAAAGGAAAACGATGGAGGGAAGCAAGATTGACAGTCTTGTCCGTACTCTGTATTTAGCATTTGTTACCCTCAGAGCCACATCCATAGCATTTGTTATCCTCAGAACTGTGGAAAGATGTCATCTCAGAGAGTGCCAGCTGGCACTGGTCACAGACGAAGCAGAGAAAGTGTTAAACATTTAAGTAGCATGATCAATCACTCTAGCTTGACCTCATCTCCAAGCTGTATTTTATTTTGCAGTCATGCTGGTTTGAAATATCAGAATAGCAGTGTTTCGGCCACACAACACTGTCTCAATTCCTTCCATCAGTATGCCTTGCTGAGTGAAGGAATCTGGGTGGCTATTTGAACATTTTATGGCTTTTTTACTTTGCTTTACCTCAGACAGCTAGCCACACTATGTGCAAGAACACAAACAAGCCCATAGGGTTAATTAGAGGAATGATAAAACATGGATGTGAGATGGGGTTAGTCTCAGTCAGTACTTCTAAAACACAGCAGTAACTGGTACAGTATCGCTGGCCCTCTCACTTCCTCAGCAATCACTCTCAATAACCCCAGTCCTTCCCTTTTTACAAACAAATACCTTTTCCTGCATTATAATCATTCTTCTAAAAGTATTAGGCCACGGAGAAACAATACTGCAAACAAGGCAAGAAAAAGGTGTAAGCATCTTAAATACACTATGTGAGTCAAAAGAAAATATATAACGGGAGGTCTGACTCTTGAGAGCAGAAGGTGTACAGCATTGCTGGCATTTATTTGGTGTTGGATTATACTCTCCTGAGTGGCAAGAAGAACGTTTTAGTATCTGTTGCCACAGGGAATGTTCTCATTGTGAATGGCATGATATTCCTACCTTTCAACAAAGAACAGTACATTTCAGAATTCTTTATATCATTATAATTATAAAATTCCTGTTCATATTGCTTGCAGTCAATTTTAGAACGGCTTCCTCATCAGAATTTTGTTGTTGATTCATTTTTTCTTTCTTCCTGTCTGGTCATTTATACTAAAGCACATTTAGGATAATATTTTCATTTTATTTTCCTTAAACATCCTATGAATCTTTGTCTGGTGCTTTATTTGAGATGTTACATGACTGCTTAAGGTAGCTATAGTCTATGGGGAAAATAACATAAGAGATTAAGGCATGATGTTCAACTACCAAGAAACCACACTCGGACACAGACGGTCAGCATTTCAGCAAAAGCAGATCACCAAACCAAACCCTTCTCTCATCGCAAGGCTTCTATGACCACTGCTATGGTTGCATTTTATTAGTTCTCCCTCTTTCTTTTCTGTGGACTAAAATCTGAAATCTGAAAGTACAATTGCTGTGCTTACAACCCAAATAATAATATAAAAACGCTTTTGTTTACACACGTAAACAGAAAGGGTGACTTTTAAAGTTATAGTTGATATGTACTGATCACCGGATGTTAAAGTTTAACCCGAGATCTGTAGGTTCCATGCAAATATTATGATTGTTCAACTTTTCTGGAGACAAATAATGAATTATATGGAACTATTAACATGCATGAACAGACAACCTATGCAAGCCCCCCAAATCCATAAATTATTAACATCCACTTGAAGACTAACTCCTGTATTGCTTTTGGTAGAGAGTAGAGAAAAAACCCTCAAATAAACAAAACACTAAGAGAATTATACCAACCAAGATAAAATGAAATGGTCATTAGCTTACACAACCGACCCTTCTCATTCAATGGGGTCTAAGTCTGAAATTACGGATATCCAAATTAAAGAACCTTACATGAACTTCATTTTTTATATAGTGTCTGATCCATACGCATTGGCAACTGCAGCACTTCATTGTTAAAAATTTGACACATTCATAATCACTATTGGGATGTGAAAGTCATATGCCAGTAAATTAGTATTGAAGAAACAGAGATAGAACAAGTGATCGAAAATCTCTTGAACAAAGCAACCTTCTGCAACAACGTGGCCTGTCCTGTAGGTGTGTTACACTTTTTCAATAGATAGTTAGCCAGCAAAACAAAGCAACAACAACAAAAGATGAAAATGAAGAGGCAGAGAATTTAAAAACTGAAATCATGATGGTTAATATTGCAATATGACAGTTTGATCTCAGAATATTTCACAAACAAGTTGCACCAAAGTAGTTTTAATGAATTGCTCAGCTGTTCATCATGTTCCGTATAGTACCAATTGAACAACCCTGTGACATCTCTTGTGTCAGAAGGCTAAAATGAACACTTCACATTTACTTTTAGGAAAATACTTTTAATAACCAGGAATAATTCAGTAAAACTTACTTCAAAGTCAAGGTCCGAATAACGTGATTTTCTTCTCTATTAAGCAGTAAAAAAGAAAGAAAAAAGAGGTTGTATTAACAAGGGGACTATTTACCAAATTATATTAATGAGTCTAAAAAATGTTCTTCTTTTCCTATGAGAGATACATTAGGTATTCTGTGAGAGATTGTAGATTTTCTCTTGATAATTTAAGATTAAGGCATGACTTTGCATACAGTTTTTTCCGTATCATATTCTTTTATCTGAAATAAATCAGACTGCATTTCATTGGGACACATAATGTGCCTGTTATTTGCATGCAATTGAACCTGCTGGTGTATAAAATGAATCTATTTCTATACTTTCTATGGTATTTGCAAATTGTCATCATATTTACACAGCTATCAATATATATCTATGATTTAGATTTGTATAGGTATACAGGAATTGGTTCTTTGCTATACCAAGCTTACATTGGTACAACTCCGTTGATTTTAATGGAATAACTGATAGCAAAATCAAGCTGAAGCCATCTATACTTTCCATGGCTTCGGCTTGTTCGTTTGCAATGCCAATCTTGATGGAGAAAGCAATGATTTTGTTTTACGCTTATGACAAGTCTGATCCAAAGCATCTGATATAAAGCAGGAATGATTTATCAGTGAAGTAATCACTCATAAAATGCAACAGAATATGATTGCTTAGACATATTATAAATAACTTAGCACAGATTTTTTACAGTTTCTAAAAGAAACCAATTATAAAGTCAAATTATATCAGAAAGAAGCAGAAATGTTACAAAGAAGAGATAAAAATATCTTTTTTTCCCCTAAGTTTGAAAACTGAATGGCTTGCAATAGACTAAAGAGATACAGAAACTGTGTTTGGAAGAGTGCAAAGAACATGTGAATGGAAGGGTGAACGAACCTTTTCAAATTGCACCTAATTTCTGCAGTGACATACAAATCAAACCCATGTTACTGACTTCATTAGACTTTATCTGGTTTAAAAAACATGCAGGTTTTAGTGCAATTGAAAGAAATAATTTTACAAGTCTTTCAGTTGTGGAAAGTGGAAAATGTTTGGTCTCTGAGACTTTGATAACACTTTGTGACATATGGTCTGGTTTTGTAGTAAAATTTTGATGCTCCAATCTACAATGGTGTTAAGAATATCGCTGTGGCACTGTCGACACACTCTGATATCTAGAAAGCTGGGAGGCAGTATAAAAGAACAGACTATAATACAATAAAACAGCACTAACAAGCTTTGGAGAAGCTATCTTTAATCAGCAAGGCTTGATTTAACCTAGCACACCTTTAAAAAAAAAGTATTTAAAAATGAATTAAACAATATTGCAAAAATAAGTATAATGGAAACATGGAAACAGCAAAGGTCTTGGAGGTGAGAAAAGTATGAGGACATTATGCCCAAATTCTGAGAGCAGCTAAGTTCTTATTTCCCATATTAAGGGGGCCTTAGTACCTTTGACATAGACCTTCATCATTCCACAGTAAATCAGCACCTGAAGAAATCTACATATTTCTAATGAGGAGGAATCTATATTTAAGGTGCAATTAGAGCACATTTACTCTAAAGGCTCTGTGGTTACAAAAGAAGAAACATGTACAGCAGATAATGAGGTGAAGTTTACAGAATTAGCTTTGAAAAATGCTTGAAAAAGTTATTTTTAAGCTACAGTTCCATAAAGTACCTGTTATCATCAAACCATCTGACTGGTAACTCTAAGTGAAAATATGGAATATTTAGGATGAAATATATAATTTGCTAGATACTGTGATTTACAAAATTGGAGCATTTGTATTTTGCCTTAGGTCTGCTTGACCACAGTCAAAATGTTCCTGACATAGCTGGATTATTAGATTTTGCAGCCAGACAACCCAATCACTGTTTACTTGGTATAAAGACATATCTAACAGACTGCAACATATTTAACTGTGCTTCTGTCAGAAAGAGGTAACCATTGCAATTTTGCTGTTTGGTCACAGCAGTTATGACCAAACTGTTCATACTACAGGTTTATCTCTGTGAGGATTTTTCTAGGGCTTAACAAGAACCTATCACAAACGGGTTTATTTTAAACTTATATAGTAAAGAACATCTGTTCTGTGCTTTTGCTTCATCTTTTTCCACGGCTGCATATGGTGAAATACAGGACAAGTATTGTCAGAGCCCATTCTCCTAAGACATAAAAAGGATGTAACTGCCACAGGTCTGAACAGCAGCAGCAAAGTTCTGCGAGTTTCTGAAAAACAAAGTCATCCGCAATATTGTCCCTGACACCACTATCTACGAGATCAGGTCCTCCTAGATACTACACCATTGCCTTGAAATGATTGCAGTGTTATTTTTTTGAAGCATGAAGTAATGGGGAATCTTGATTTATGAGGATGGAATTTTTCCTTTGGTCCCAATTGGAAGCTGTCATTTTACTAAATTATTCTCCTAGTTTCTGTATGATATACATCATACATTTTAAAACATGCAAATCAACCCTTTGTGATTGCATATATACTTTTTTTTTCTTAGATGAAGTTTACTTGTTGTGTCTCTTTTGGCTGCAAAAATGGGGTTTTCCACACAGACCTAAATGCTTTCAGAAATCAGCCATCTGGCCCATTCTACAATTTGAATTAATGAAAGCCAGCAGCTGAGTGGAGTTAGGGAAAAAAACACAACACAACCCTCTTGCATCAAATAAGCTGCTGAACTGGTCACACCAGTATGCTTCTTTCCAAAAAAGCTGTTCCTTTTACCTACCTGCAAAACTGAGAATGATTTTAGCCATAAAAATTAGACTGGAAGCTGGTGTTTTTTTCAAGTATCAGTTGGAGATATGCTTGAGTATTAATGTTAGTAGAATATAAATAACCCATAACTGTAAAGGATAATATCTATGGTTTGCCTCATTTGGTATTTTGCACCTGACAAGGTTCTGCAGTGATGCTCCAGGAATGATGTAGAGAAGGGGAAGTATACAAGTAACATTTCTGCTCCAATACCCTTCCTAGTTCTTTAGTGGTTTAGGAATTTCCTTGGGAGGAGCTTACTCTGTTGACCTGCTGGAGAGCAGCTCTGAGTCCTGGTGGACAATAGGATCACCATGAGCCAACAATGTGCCCTTGTGGCCAAGAAGGCCAATGGCATTGTGGGGTACATCAAGAAGAGTGTGACCAGCAGGTGGAGGGAGGTTACTCCCCCTCTACTCTGCCCTGGGGAGGCCCCATCTGGAGCACTGCATCCAGTTCTGGGCTCCCCNAACATTTTTTACATTGTTCCATTAGTCTAATAATGTTTTAGAATTTTTCCTAATTTTAACATCCAAACCGTGCTGAGGTAGTGAATTTGACAANAAGAAGGACAGGGAACTGCTCAGAGGGTACAACAGAGGGCTACGGAGATGATGAGGGGCCTGGACTATCTCTCTTATGCAGAGAGGCTGAGGGACATGGGTCTTTTTAGTCTGGAGAAGACTGAGGGGGGATCTGATCAATGCCTATAAATACTTGAAGGGTGGGTGTCAAGAAGATGGGGCCAGTCTTTTTTCAGTGGTGCCCAGGGATAGGACAAGAGGAAATGGGCACAAACTTGAATGTAACAAGTTCCGCCTAAACATGAGGAGGAACTTCTTTACTTTGAGGGTGCCAGAGCCTGGAAGAGGCTGCCCAGGGAGGTGGTGGAGTCTCCTTCTCTGGAGACATTCAAACCCTGCCTGGAGACGTTCCTGTGGGACCTGCTCTGGGTGCTGAGGTAGTGAATTTGACAATTTAAATACGCATAGCGTGACACAAGAAATTGTGGTGTTTATCCCTTTGCCATTTCATTTGATGCTCCTGTTTTGTATGCTATAGGGGACACAAATCGTTCCCTATTCACTGCTCCGTCATCTGTTTTACAAGCTGAAGAGCCCTAATGCTGAAGACCTGCAAGGTTAACTAATAAAGGGACTGCCTAAAAAGCTGGAGTATTAGTGCAATTATTCAGCGTCGGTGAGTTAGCTGGGATAATTCTGATAAAGCTGAGGGGTATGGGTAACTAGCGAACTGCAATCTATGCCCAACTACAAATGCTACAAAAAAAGCCCTGCCAAGTCTCTATTTAAATGGGAAAGGGTGTGAATAGCCCTTTCTGAACAACTCCAGTGAGTTGCATTGGTGCTCTACACTGACAAAAGCCAAATCATACCTGTAAACTGGGGAGATTTCCGAGAAAAGCAGCAAAAAGTACTTTTAAAGACTTAATAACACAGGATCAAGAGGAAAGGATAAAGAAGTGATTAAACTTTTGCTCTGGAAGAGGCAAACAAAAAAGCTTGTTAAGAAAACTTGGAAGGTTATAAACACCTATCAGCAAAACTGGCGTGAGAAAAGTCTGAAAAGTTGTAATTCAAAAAAATAGAAAAAAATTAGGAAATTTCAGAGGTGTTGTGGGAATAAAGAAAGTTTATCTACTATGGAAAACAGTGGAAGCCTTTCTTGACTTCAGTCTTGAGAGTGAAGTTTGACTCTGTACTAGAGAAATATGCTGTAGAAAATGTTCCTGCATTGATAAAAGAGATGACCTAACAAGTTTTTTTCCATCTCTGATTTCCACAGCTCTTTGATCTTAATTGATAAAATCCATTTTACAGCAAACCCTGCCCCCCGCCTCCCCTTCATGACAGGACATAAGTAAAACTCTGTGAAAAGAGGTCTGCAGTAGTAATTTATTTTATATCAATTTTACTTTGTGCCAATCATATATATCTTCTCTGTTTAATTCCAGAGCAACTTTAAACTCTGCTCACTGAGGGACAAAAATAGAATACTGAAGAATAATTTCCATACACCAGCATGCACTAATCTGCTGGCACCAAGAAAGAGCTGCTCTCACTAAATGACTAATAAAATCCCTCTCCATCCCTGTAAAATGACAAATGCCTGATTTTCTCCCTATTCTAGTCTGCATTACACCACTGCCTGATTAATTACACGGGATACTCCTGAAGATATATCGCATTGTGCAAAGTATAATTGAAACCAGAGATACCATATTATAGTGAGGGTTACAACCATGCTTCCATTAATATAAAGCCTTATTATCAGCAGTTTATAATTCACTCTGAGATCAGATTTGACATACAAAATCGTAGGCTGGAGAGGATTTTTTCCCTGAACAAAATTAAAGGAAAATCTTTTTTGGCCCTCAGAGATACGGAACTGGAATGGGGATAGACAGTTTTGATTTAAAATGCCTTTTATGTGTATATAACTGAAAAAAAACAACCCTTAGTTTTTGAATAGAAGATTATGTTGGATGTTAGTTCATAATACGAGCTAGATATAAAGCGAGCTAATTTTCATGAAAAAGTGGATTAGCTGTTTAATGTGGGAATTTTAACATTTTAAAATATGCTGGCAAATTTAGCGCATCAACACACAGCACAAACATTACTTCAGAGATCTCAACAAAAAACTGTTCTGGGAAATTACTCTGGTTTGTTGCTCCCCTTTTTTTTTATAAGGTAACCTGACTAAGTATTTACTCAATCAACCAAAACCACTTGTTTTGTGCTTCTGAAGGCTTTTTGGGGAAATGTAACAATTGCCAAGCAATTGAAAATATGTTTCTTCAGGATCATTTGTACATAAGATAGCTGCTTATAATATAGTCTGAAATATATGCTGCACCATAATGCTGACTAAAATTTTGGTTCTTTACATCTTCAGTTACTAGAATCAGCTGTGCCTGATTCTGACCAATTCTAATCCCACTCCTGCTAAAAATAAGCAGCATCATTTCTGAAGTCAGAGGAATCTAAAACCTACTCACTCAAGTGGAAGAAAGAGAGGGCTGTTACAGGGCTAGATTTCATTTCACTGGGAGTCACAAAATTGGCAAGAACTGTCTCCACAGCTTATTGAAGAATGAAATGAGGAATGGGAGGGAGAAAAATCTGAGAAACAGAATGCCTGAAAATAAATGCAATGTGGAAACATGATAAAGAGGAAATTCCTGTGTTTCTCATCTGTCTATTTTAGTTCTCTCTCTCTCTCTTGTTTTCAGTTCTCATATCATAAATCAAAATGACTTCACACTATTTTGCTTTTGTTCTGCCTGATGCTTTGGCATTTTATTGACAAGATTGACCATTTTAACTGCATTTGTCTTCTCTCCTTTCCTGTTCTTGCTCCTCTCCTTATGCGTTTATTTCATTCTTCCTAACACCTGTGTTTTAAGCTTCTTCTCCATTTCTGCCATATTTCTTTTCATTTGTTTTTCACCTTGTCTGTCTTTTCTCTCCTCTTTATCTATACCTTTACTTTTAGTTTGAACCCCATTATCTTTAATGGATCCTTTTGTTTTCTCAGCTGTAACAGGTTTTTAGTCCTGTAGTCCCACATCAGCGATTTGGTCAAGTAGTTCTGGAGTTAACTTTCTCTGAATGTATTAAGAGCTCTCTTGAATGAATAGAGAAGAATTATTTTGGTCACACAATCAACTTCCCATCTAAAAGCTTTATGACTTTCTCCACAGAAAGATCTCATAGCAGAAACCGAGACAGAAAAATAAAGAAGATATGAGACTGGAAAGAGAATTCTAGTCCTTGACATGACAAACAGTTTGGGAAGTCCTTTTCTTCATGTTCTTATAAAGCAGATGCTCTTTTTGTTTCTGCTTTAATAATTTTTTCTAGTGTCTGTCTTTGCATGCCCTTCCTCTTCTAGTAGTTAAATGTCTTTGTCTCTTTCAGCTCTGTTCCGTTTCGGCTCACACTACACTAACCATAGTTCCCCTGAAAGAACCCGTCATTCTTCTTCTACAAAGGTAATGATGCAAGTCTCCTCACATAGTCAGGCAGCTGATATCTACTCCCTCTTGCATTTGTTTTGCACAATAAAAACAAAAGAATTGCTTATCCTGGAGATACATTGCACAGATCAGCTTCTTCCTCTGCATTTAAACCTCGTCACCTTTCCTTGGATCTAAGTGGCTGGGAATGCACTACTTCACTTCAAAGTAACTTAATTTTAATGAGCACACCACTCTGAGTGTACATTTTCAAAACAAAAAACATTCCAAAAGAGTGTATCAAGAGCTCTGTCTTCATTAAAATCAAAACATTTTGAGCTGAAGGAGCACACTCCAAGCCGCTTTGATGCCAAGGTAGCAGAGCCAGTTTTAATCCATGCATATAAGGGCCGTGCAGGAGATTAGCCAGATGTTCAATTACTCCTCCTAAGAAACTCTGTGATGTACTAATATGCCTGCCTATCATACTGCTGGATATATACCAAACAAAATAAAAAATCACTGACTTGCACATTGGGAATCCACAGATCCTTAAATTTATACTTATTTGGGCAATACTTGGATGTGAATATCATGGCATTTGCAGACTTTTGAAAGCTGAAATTCTTCCATATATAAGAAATAATTTGATTGTTCCCAAATACGTAATTTCATGAGAAAAAATATGTAGGTATAAAAACTAGAAGAAAGTTTGTGACACGCTGTAGGACTCATCTGACTAAATTTAGGACGTCAACTAACTACTGACTGAACTACTCATTCTGACTTACTCTGTGGCACCTAAAGAGAGACCTACACAAGAGGAATGCCTACACTTAAATATCTAATAGTAGGGGTGATGGAACCTCCCTGCAGAGTTAAAAGTCAAGATGATATATGTACTTGTGATGATACTATAATTGTGTTCCAAAACACCCATCTCCAATGATGATAATGAATATAAAGTCTAAATAAACGAGAACATGAAAAAGACTTGATCTTTCAGCCTTCACTTTTGATAGCTTTGGGTTTTTTGCTGTTTATCTCTATATACACTTTTAAGTATTTGAATAGACACTTAGTGTTCTGAGAGTTGATTGTGTCCTGGAATGTGCAAAATACAGAAAATGATTGATTTCATGAACTTAGGAAGGTAAAGATGTTACTCAAAAGCTAAATTTTCCAAACTATTAAATTCTTTGATTGATAATGCATACATTTCTGCAAACTCGGTCCTTGAAACATGAACCCAGTGTTTCACTAGTAAGATGGAAATGAAATTTAAAAGATTTTGTTTTATTTTAGGATGTGAAAAAACTTTGGGTTTATATTTTCCAAAGTGTCATCTAATTCTGCCGGTTCAGTTTTATGGCTACAAAGACTAGAATCTCTCATAAAAATGGAAAACAGGGGAGGAACCCAACTCCCTGTACTATGCAGAAGACACAAAAGGAGGCCTCCACCACTTCTCATGGGACACCTCTGTTTCTTCAGAAAAGCAAAAGGGGAACTGCCCCTATAGAGCAGAAATCCATGTGCTTTTATGTTGGACTTCGGGTGGGACAGCAGTATGAGCTGATAGGAGAAGAAGGCTTCCTACTGCTCAGGATCTTCTCCTTTAGGGATGGTCTAGTCATGCTCTGTCTGGAAAGATGTGGACAGAATGATCTTGAATGTCCTGCTGCAGGTTTTTCTACTCCACAGTGTCTGACAAAGCCTCATCTTTTGAAAGGTCTTGAAATCTTCTAAAATTATATTGTACTTCTAAGTCTTTGTAAAATATGATATTTGTAAAATTATATTGTACTTCTAAATCTTCTAAAATTATATGGTACATCAAAAATATTTTGAAAAAAATCCCTTGCCCTCCCTTCTTTATTTTGTTTATGGCAGCAACAAAAGTTAGTCCATCTGTTCAGTTCTAGCCCATAGCATTTTGGGACTTTACCTCAACCCTTGCTTCTTACATGCTACATGCATAAGACCACAATCACATTCTTCATCTGGTTGGATCTGCTTATCTGGTTTTGCTTGAGACTCTGATTTTCTTCAATGTATGTTTTTTTTCATGTTCCTATCTTTAATTCATTGCAGCACATCCTTATGAAAAGGTGAAGCAATGCTATATAATCAAGTAGCGTTGAGAATGACAAACATAAAACACAGAGCCAAAACAGTTCCTTTAATTTCTGATCTGCCCTAATATCTGTTTTTTTCCTCATAAATGAAATTATGCTGTGTTCAGTTATGTTTAATACTGTAACTTTACAGCTTTCTGGACCAAAGTACAGCTTTCTAAACCTTTCTACACTGTTCACTAAGTATAGAAGAGAATAAATATTTTCTATCATTTTATTATATTTTACTACATTTTCTACTACATACTTAGTCTCTTCTGAGCGTAGAAATGATATACAGAATGATGATACACATTCAGTGTCTATATCCCATCTTAGACCTAAACTTAAAATATGATGCAAATACAGTTAAAAAAATAACTCTAAAGGAGCAGTACAATATGCTATTAGATTTTTCAGGCACATTTTGTGAAGTGGCCTCAGGAATTGGAACTCTGTGTAAGATGGAGTAGTTATTATCCCAATTTTTACAACTTCACAAAGGTTTCCTTTTTTCAGGTCTTCTAGATGACCTTTATCACCAATGGAAAGAAAGAGGCAACACCAGAGAGCAATTTAGACCTCAGGTGGAGTGGATGATATGGTGGCAACTATGTCTATTTTCTCAAGGAATTGTGAACCTCCCCTAGATATCTCACCCATATGCCTAATCTTAACCAGGCTGGATTTGAGTCTCTATATCTGACAAAATTATCTGAAAGATGGTATTGTGGATAGGTAGGAGAGGATACTATTGGAAGGTGACTTCAGCTATCCCGCTTTTGGAGTTGCATTAAATTGGAGAAGAACTGTGCACCATGTAAGATCTACCAACTAGTATACCTGAGACGAGGGCAGTAACTTCTTTAATGATACAAACTTGCTTGAAAGAGCCTGTCTGAGTATTTGGGCAAGCACTTACACTATTTTTTAGAAATAATTTTGAAAATTTGCCCCAAGGGTATACATATTCATTTTAAGAACATACAAAAAGTAGACACTATTTGATTACTTGCAACCCCCCCCTTCATTTTTCAATTAATTTTTTCTAGTAAATTATGTGTTGAAAAAATGATAGTACACACACAATATAAACAGCAAGGGAAATATTTCACTTTCAAAGCTTGTAAAGACTTCTCTTGAAAAGGAACTAAGTTCTGTTCTTTTGCCCAAACTCTCCAATTGATACACACATGAAACTTCAACTCCATTTTAAAAGAAATATCCAAAAGTACCCCCTATTCTATGAAGTATGGGCGACGGTTCTGTGTCCAACAGTTGAAAAATCAGACAAAATTACTGCTTCCCTATTCAGATGGGTCCAAACATTGTAGAGTAATAGCTAATGGCTTCAAGTTTACATATACAGTAGATTTTTTTTCCATCTGTAACTTCTTTCAGAGAATGAGTAGGTACCATATTTTTCCCATTTGTCTTTTTCTTTACCAGCAAATGTAACATTTCATAACATCTGAAATGATGGTGAAATGCATTTCCAATTCTTAAGGATACCCAAGTATGAAATTAACTGCACCTCACTGGTAGTTTTGCATAAATAAAAGCTTAATAGGAATGGTAGTATCTGACACTTAGGTCTTAAGAAACAGCATAAATGGTTTTCATTTTTATGTTTAAATCCCACAGACAGACTGTAGTAATCAAGAGAATCACTTTTAAAGGCATTTCAGTTCACTTCTTCAATCTGATTGGAATCCAGAATACTCCACATGAAGTCCACTTGTACCTACTGCACACATTAGTTACGCCAATGCCTGCACACACATGCAAACAAAACTAAATCAGTAAATGGTGAACTACTGGATGGAAGAAGCCAAGATCTACCTACACTAGTGAGAGCAGAATGATACCTATCATATTTGACCAATAAAATAGCAAAGTTTTTCAACTGCATATGCTTGCAGGCAGTATCAATGATAATCATTTGTATCTTGCAGTAATAGTTTTTCTTCTCATAGCAACACAGTATTCTCCAGTGGACTGTATCTGGCAGGTCACGGAATCCTTTGCAGTTGTGTGTAATATTGAATCTCTGGAACTATACATTTCCATGCAGACTGGCTCTGAAACTTTAATCTTGTTTTCTATGTATAAACACTTCTGATAATACCAGAAATATGAACAGCAATGTATGATCCCAAACAATAATTTATACCGAAATAAAATATCAGTTTCACCCCTTAGACACAAGACACAATTTATTTTCTTATCATATAATTAGAACAACAGAGCATGCAATTTGTTTACGCATCACTGACCTCTAAAGAGCTCATTGATATTGTGGATCCAGTTTCACTTCGTGATAATCCTGCATTGTCATCCAGCTCCGAGGCAATGAAATTCTTCACTGCTGTGCGGGGCTCAAATGGTAAACTCTGCATATGTTCTTGGGTGGGAATATGCTGGTCTAAATTGATATTAAATTGGTCCATCACGGAAGGATTCATATTGAACTCTGGATTAACTTTGTAGTGTAGCAGCCTTTCATGAGGCAACGTTTCCATGCCTATATTCATTTTGTTCTCATCTTTCAGTGATGGCTGGGTATTTACTGAGCCCCTAGGCATGACTATGTAGTCGCTTTCTATCATCCGTTCTTGAGGGTGGACTATGTCCATATCTGCACCTCTCAAATTATCATCAGTGCATAAATACACAGTCCTCCGCAACTCACTGTTGTCTTTTTTCAAGCACTGATTGGCCAGTTCACTCATACTCATGGGCATGTGGAGACCTGTTGGTTGCTGGATGATGACTTTGGAGATGATGTTTCCAGGCAAGGTAGAATAGCTCATTCCTTCAGGGTTTGGTCCCTTCTCCTCCTCCTCATCGTTTAGTGAAATTCTAGAAAGTGTTCCTGTTATAGTAGCTGCTCTGCAAGGTCCAATGTCTTTATGCAGAACTGTGGGTCAGAGAACAGAATTCTAAAAACATGAAACCATGTCTGCCTCATGCCGCTTTTTCTTGTGGCTTTATTTAGCAGCATTCCCTTTACCAGTGTATCTTCTTAACTCTTTTTTTCTATCCACTTATAACTTTTATTCTATAAATATTGTTTTGGGAAGACTTTTTCTTTTTTTTTAAATCAGTATCTCTTGATCTACTGGGTATAACTGACACAGATCTCTGATGAAGCTTCAGCCATTTATATAAATTAAAAGCACTCCTTTATTTATTTCTGCTGCCTTACATAGATCTTAGGTGACCTACAGCTTTAGCAAAAGCCTGCCACATGGAACTTGATTAAAGGTTTTCAAAAAAAACCACCATGACATCTGTAATGCCATTATTAACTCCACATAAACTCCTGGAAAATATCAAACAGATTGTAAGGCAGAATAATTTTGTCAATCCATTGTAATGACCTGCCATAAGATTATAACTATGAATATGCGTTCCTGAGTGCCTAAATTTACACTGACTTTTTAAAACTTCAGTGTTAATTATTTTTTAAGTAAAAATGACAAAAAAGTAACCACATTGGGAAGAAATTCCATTGGTATCAGAAAAGCATATTTTGCTGCATCTGAAAAGGTTATAAAGGATATAAACATGTCTCATAAAGCATTAATAATCCACTTTTGGTGTAGGCCTAGGCCTTTCTGCTCAAACTTGTAGCAACACCTAGCATTTTTTTTCTTGGCGTAAGCTCCACATGTAAAAGCCTGCCATAGAATACAAAATTTTAAGGAACACTGAAGGATGCATTCAATAGGAAAACATCTGTTCAATTGCAATCATTGATCTTAAAAAAATAAATATAAATCTATAACAATATTTGTAACGAAAAGAAAAGGGACAGCTAGTAAAAAAAAATAAAAATTAAAACCAATTACTATGCTTATTCCAGCCGGATGCAAGGATTTTCCTGTCCCAGTTGAAAATATTTTAATTCACACCAGTGCTTGTTTGTGCTCATGGGCTGGTTAGACAACTTGAACATCTCAGGTGCTACATTTACATCCCTGTTGGCAGCCTGAGGGCTCTGATGACCCAGTTCCCCTGGTACCTGCCATGCTCATCAGGCATTCCACTCCCCCACCACACACAAAACTGTGTCTCACTTTTCTGTTATGCAAAGAAGAATTTGCCTCTAAACAACAGTGCACAAATACCCGACTTCAGTGTGGCTGCTTCGTTGTTTCCTGTCATGCTTGTTAAGACACTTCAACCAGTGACCAATTCTTGAATCTTTCATTGAAAGAAATTGATTTTAAATGTTTATCTAGTAACGTCTGTTCATAACTGCATTCAAAGTCCATCCCCTTAAGGATGCCCCTGACAAGGCTCTCCACCCTGCAGAGCTATGTTGGCAGGTAAGAAGAAGGAGCTACGTGGCCCAATGATGGACTTTTATCTGCGTTGGATGGTGACAGACATGCATTTGTGCTACAATGTACTATCTTGCTCCCTTTAAAATATATATGCATATTAAAGCTAAACTATACAGAAGAACTATTACCATATTGCAAGAAACTGGACTGGCAGCTTTTTAAAGGTGAGTGACTGGAAACTCAAACTTTATCTTAATGAGATGAGCCTTCTTGGCTCCCCAGATAGCGAGCAGAGAGACAGTGTCCCCAACGTGGGTGACACAGAAAGTGAAGTCAGGCTTCTGTCCTGACTCACCCCATGCAGAAGGACACCCTCTCTGTCTTTCTTTCTCACTTTATTGAAACAAGTGTCCAGGCAGAACTGCCTCTCAGTTAAAACTGTCCTCTGGGAATATCGCCCAGGTTTAAGAATTTCTATAGGGCCTGAAGGATCATTTATTTTATACTGGGCTTTATTTAAGCAAGGTTTGCAAATGTGTAATTTTTAATATGTGGAAACAGCTGACATATTAAAGATCACATTATTGAAATGTCTTATAAACCCCAACTTGTTCCAGTAAAGTGGAATCAAGTTTCAGTTTCCTGATACCACGTTGCTTAAACTGTTACTGTTGATTTCACTTAGAGCCCGAAAAAACTTCCCCTCTTTAACAGTAAACCAATTGATGCATCCTTCATATACATTGCCTTTTAGACACTCTCTATATATTTTTTTTTCTATAGCAAAACGACTGTTTCACATTTGCTCATATATTAGGGCAGGGAAAATTTTGGGTATAAGACTGACATTCTTTCCAAAACGATTTGACTCTAATAGACAATCATACCTTTGGTTGCTTCCCAACTTCTGAGTTCTAGCAAAAGGCTTTTGTAAGAAAATGAAATAAATGTATTTGTACAGTGGCATAAATTTTTATTTACATTTATGAATATGTGTTGTGAACAATTATGCCCTGATATTTTTCTGGTTTTCACTTCGCAAGGAACTAGTACAAGAGTTCTTTTTATTGGCTAAATACTCTCTCAATGTTCTTACCTGACCGACAAGCAATGTCCACGTCCTTTTCAAAATCAGTCTGTAACAAGAAACAATGTTTTGGGACAGCCATTATTAATTAAAAACTAAACCACAATACCTTTTTGCCAACTAGCGCTTCCAAAATGTCCTACTTACAGAGTCATAGTCTCTTAAAAGTGGTTTCTTGTTGCTGAGAAGGTGAAGTGTATTGTTTTACAACAGCAGAGCTTTACAAAGTTTCCTAAAGTATAACTGGGTGGTTTTCAATGTATGCTGCCTGACCAGAAAAAATAAAATAAAATAGGTGGGAGTATATAATTTTAATAAAATGACACAGTGTATAGTTTTTTTTATGTATATGGAAGAGTAACTTCTACAGCGTATGGAAGTATCATCTTTAAGGAAGTTTTTCATAGTAATTTTATGAACAGAAGTATGGAAAAAAGCTTACAATACAAATTACTGTGAATACGTGTAATCCAATCATTCCACCCTGTCTGAAACTTCATTAATTTGTTATGAAGTGGACATTTATTACATAACATTCTGTTCCATCCTTGCAACTAATGTAATCATGGAAAGTTTATCGTCTCCAAAACCAAGTATTATTTATTTCATTGGGCAAAATCAAATTGTAAGAGCTAAGAATGAATTTTAACAGTTGAAAATTCAAGCACTCTTTTCCCAGTTAAGTAAAACTACTTCTGCTCTTATAGAATTCAATTAAATTATATTTTTATTTCCACAAAAAGTTTATGGCATGAAAAATGTTTCATAAAACTGACCTCCTTCTTGCTTGTGAAGTCTAAGCATTGCATTCTTTTTTGAGTCATCATTTTTTGATTGACATCCATTTGCTGAGCCTTTCTTGTGTTTTAGGGCCTGATCCTGTCCCCATTATAATCAATGACAAACTGGCATCGAAAGTGGAGAGGGACCAGTATTTTGTCTTCATATGCTAACTAACAATATAGAAATCCAAATTGGCATTCTAAGCCATTCTCCTTGCCTGAATTAGTTTGAGTGGAACATTTTTCAAGGCCTCATGAAGCGAAAACTCTCAAATGTACCAGTGCGTCTTACACCAACAGTAGGAAAAGTCATGATATATTGTTAGATTAATTTCGTATTTTCTTATGTAAGAACCTTTTGTCATAAAGACAAAGGTGAAAGATATTAATTCATGTGCTCCAATAAATGATCACACCAATAATTTAAAACTTGCTAAGAGATTTAAGCAAGCAGATAATGACCTAAACCAACTTACACTTAAAAATGGTGTTTATATTTCAGCTGTGTATACATTCCATGTACAGTACTGTAAATTTTTTTCTTTTGGATAGGAACACCAAATTAAGAGCCAAAGAAAAACAATAAAAGCTAACCATGATTTGAGCATGTCCGTTAGGAAAAGAACTTGAAGAATCTGCATTGATTGGATCCTGGCAATTTCTCAGTCGACATCTGAATGCATCTTGAACCTGTGGAAACAATATCTTATACTGATTCTTGTGCAACATCATATACTCCATTCCTATTGAAGATTAAATTAAACTGTATGGAATACAATGTGTGACTTTTCTTTAGTATACTTAATAAATCAGAAGCAGTAAACATAAATGCTTATTTCTGCTGTTTCATACATTTGCTATATTTTGTGGCTGCTGCAAAATCTGTCTGTTACACCATGACCACAGAATTAGATTTGCCTATGGGCAGAATTAACTAGTAGTCATTGATGGTCTGGTACTCAAGCCAAATCCATCCTGGGTGATAGTATTTGGCTTTGTCTTCTCGTTCCATTTGGTAGACGTCTGATAGCAGGGTTAGTAGATATGCTATTGATTATTGCAAAATAAAATGTACCTTCTGCTTGATAAATTTAAGATACTTGAAAGACAGTTCTTAACAGTTACTATAATCAGATATACACTGCTCTCGTAATTATATTTTAAAGAATAAGTAAATTTGAAAGATATTACTATTTTCAATCATAAGCTCTAATTCCCTGTATAGGAAATCTCATGCATCTCTTCTAGGAGTAAAACTCTTCAGACCAGGTAAATACATTCAGTGTGAGGACAACTAAAAGAAAAGTGGAACATTTGCACTGAGCCTGGTTTCTTGAAACTAAAAAAAAAACAACAAACTTCACAGAAATTACTAAGATAATCCATGAAATAAATTTGAAGATTTGTCCCTAAAACACAAGTGTATTCAAGGAATTATGTTTTGCATAGGAAAGACTACTTTTATTTTGATCTGGGCCAGAATGCATGTCTAAAGAAATACTATTACACAACACTTTGGTCAGAAAGATGTGGTTCAACAGAGAAGGCACATTCAAAAGTAAAATTCAGTTCCTGTTTGCTGACAGCAGAATGCAAACACATTTTACTGCTTTCTCACACAGTAAGAACAGCAAGGCAACTTTGTAATGGGAAGTTTTAAAACCTGAATTTTGGTTCCAGAAATGTAAGTATCCGCATTAGCAACCTGATTGCAAGATGTGACTTGGAAAACAGGAACTTAGGCGGATGACCTCCAATTAAAACAAACTAGTATAATTTCTTGTTTGAACATGAAAATACTCTCAATGAAATGCCTTCGAAAATCTACATTCTGTTTAGTATCTGTAGAAATTACTTGATGTCTTATTCAGAGTAATTAAAAGGGAGAAAATCGTATTCTACACATGGACATTTTGTGAACAGCAGAAGAAGATAATTCATTACTTGTTTTGGTGAAAAGCCATACACTTTCAATGCATCATATTCTATTGCAAGCCGTTTCAGATGTTTCACAAATGGGAAAATAAAATAGAAAAAAAAATATTTTTGTAATTAGAAGCATTATTGTAAAATGCTTAACTATTAAATGAGTAACAGTGATCTGCTGTCTTGGCTATAGAGCAGAAAGAAGAATGAATCAAGGCAGAAAGGTTTGAATATTTTTCAAAACACCGAGGTTTTCCACATGTGGTAGGGAAATGTAAAGTGTGCTTGACCTATATCGTGATTCAGAATCTGATTTTAGGCACTACACTTTCTGTGGTTTTCCTTATATTTGACATTAAGTTAATTGGGCATCTCTCAGTTGTTGCAAACTTAATCCAGGTCTTCTCTCACTTTATCAATGCTGAAGTCAGGTCACACTTCACAGTTTTATGCTCTTGAATAAGCACTGGCACAGTGATTTCACAAAAAAAAAAAAAAAGAAAAAGAAAATAAATAAAACTGAAGCATCCCCAACTGTGCTGAAACTCATCTCAATCCTCATGATTCTTGACCCCAAAACATTAGAACACATTGTGTGATCTCTCACGCTGTGCAGTGGCCCTCCTTAGTTTTGGGATTCTGTGTTCATGAAGCTTCCCCAGTTCAGATAGCTCCAGAGATCTTAAGAATCTCATGTCCTACTTTCCCTACCTGCTATATGAAAGTGGTGAATCTTGATGTTAGGATTCTCTTAAATGTGCATGTTTCTTTCAATGTTTCTGAAGTGCAAGCAGCATATGATTTGAACGTGTTAACAGAATATCAAATGTAGCTGTATTCATCATACTGGCATATGCTGTAGCTTCTAGGTGTCCTCACACAAGTCAGAAACCAAAAGGTTGAACTTTCTAAATACCAGCTTATTTTTCTAAACTGCTTGTTCAAACTTGTTATTTGAGTACATAAAGACTATGCTGTCTTTACATTTTATTTTGAAACATGATTCTGCTTTTAACATCAAGTTACAAGATTTTCTTAGAGCCAGGCAGAGCAGGAGACAGATGATGAACGTGTGAATACCAGGGAAGTTGTTACCTTAGCAACAGTAACCAACTCCAAGCTTTTATAGCTTATCCTCTCCCTACTCTTTGTTTTCCTCCTGCAATACAGAAATGTGGGCTTTAGACGCCAACGATGCATTTAATCCAAATGCTCTCTAGTCAGCAGAGCACAGCAAAAGAAGAAAATAGATGTGGGTTCCTTCCATCGCCAACATTAACAGGAGTGACTCAGTGTGATTCAAATTAGCTTTAGAGCATCTCATGTTCAAGCAGGTCAGGCAAACTGTTTTGCTCTGATAGAACACCTCCAGCACTAATCTTTCCTATCATTCTCTCTTCTGTGACACGTACTTCGCCATCTTCCAATGCCCAATTAGGTATTTAAACAGCAAGAAGGGGAAAAAAAACCTACTAGGCTTTCTGGGCAAAGGCAGGAACATAAAGCAAGAATATCTAACTCTTACTTTGCATTTTTCTTTCCTAATTTCCAAATGGTCTATAAGAGGTCTCATGCTTAAGAAGTATTATATTTATCTTAGAAGTTAGGAAACAGAAGTATAGAAAGATTTAACGTCTTTCCAAAAGATGCTGAATGGATGGAGGGCAGAAATAGACACAACACATCGTTTAGTCCTCTTCTAGTTTTATGTCTTACTCAGTGAATGTCCCTGGATTACTAATGCAGTCCTTGTCACACAAGATCTTTGATATAGCATACTAGACAAAGTAAAAAATGTTTCCATCATTTATGTTTATATCAATATAAGTAAGTGGAAAAACGGTGGGTTTATATTTATTTAATTGTAAAAGTCTGTGTCTTTTTGTAATGTAACAACAATAAAGACATAGTAAAGCAGGGCTGTCCTTTTCTTTGTTTGAATTTTATGGTGACATATTCTGCCCCATAATTTTTTTCCTGACAGTCAGAATTATTGTTTTGCCTGTGCTGGCATGCTATAAATATTAGATCAATCCTATAGGCTATAACTGAGATTGCTTTGTAGCTGTCATCAAGATTGACAAATACTTTGGCAAGGCTTCCCTGACAGGCACTGGCAGAGCAAAATGCTTTTGCAGACAAGAGAATGTAAGAGATTATTATTTCAGCTGGGGAGGTGCCCTGTGCAGTGCACACTGCACGATGGGCACTACCTATCCTTGTACTCGCCTAAGGGTCTCCAGAGCTAGAAAACTAGACTCTCTAGAGCCAGATTGAAACATAACTTATTGGAGTTTTGTCTCCTTCTGTGTAGGAACTTGTTGTAGTAAACAATTACATCTGCCGCTGCAAATTGGTCCATATAAATGCAGACCTTACACATTTTTCAAACAAAAATTGTTTCAAGTGCACCAACTTTTAATTCTTTGCCGTCCTTGAAGAACTTCCTACTCATTTTTTTTTCCCATAGAAAAAAAACAGCAACCTTAATTAGTTAGAAACACTTAATTAGTATTTCTACCCAGTTTACAATTTATATCTGGAGGACAAAAGAAGATTCAGTGTGTTCTGTCACACAGAGTTCAAACAGCAATAAGCCTGGGGTTCTTTGTCTTTCATCACCAGCATTATCATCATCTTGGCTGGAGATAATCTACTGATTAGTGAATGTCATTTCTGTACATTTACTTCTGCCTAAGTTGTCATGACTGAAGAAAAAACTCCTTTCACTTTTTGATAAGGGACAGCCTTATCAAACCTAGGTGCTGTTTGGGCCTCATTGGGAAATTTTCTTATGAGGTCATTTTTTAAAATACCATTTAGATAGATTGATTAGCTGTTTTATCAAATGCTTTTCTTCTAGAATGTCAGTGTTAGGACCAGGAAATGTAACTGCCACATCTGGCTTGTGGGAATAACTCCTTTAGGTAGTTAAATGAAGTAATGATTCTTTCCAGTTAGATGAGATATGTATATGTGATTTGCTAAAAAAGCAGCAAATAAAATAAACCATAACTAGCTGATTGCCTGCACACAAACAATTAGGATTCTAAATTCCTGCACAAACATCTTTATAAGCAGATACTTTTGCGTATTGCTTGCACTGGAACCAGTGAGTTGAAAGTGTTTCAAGTCAAGGTATCCTATAAATTTGACAACTCACTTATAGAAAAGACTAGTTCCATCTCTATCACCACAGTCCTACCTGTGAGTAGGGTCAGGCAAGAACATTTCTGTGAGATGTTCAGCAATATCAAAGAATTCCCTGGGAATGGAGCATTTGCAGCAAATAGCTGTCATGAGAGTAGGGAATCTGTCTTGAATTCAAGGCTTGGGGCCTTGAATTGGAAGTTGCCTGTCCAATGTCATCTTAAGCAGTCAAAATATTTTTTTTCCCAATTAAATTCCTGCATCACTGCACTGAAGCAGGCTTTAATGTCTGAGTTTAGTGCTGAATTTAGTGCTATGCTATGTTACTTTCAGAATTTCTCGTGGATTTTGGCCTGCTTTTTGATTAAACCAGTGACTGATAACCAGGTATGTGTTGCAAGCTACTCTGCCTCCTCACAAAGGACGTAAGGAAATGGAATTAGGATTAATAAAACTGCTCAGAGGAAGTTCAGATTGGACATTAGGACAAGGTTCCTTACTGAGAGGGTAGTTGGTCACTGGAACAGTTTCCCCACGGAAGTGCTTGGGGCACCAAGCCTGTTCAGGGACGCTCTTAGCCGTATGGTTTATTTTTAGGTTGTCAGTGATCCTTATAGGTGCCTTCCAACTTGAGATATTCTATGATGCTATGATTCTATGAAAGATAATGCTTTTTGCACTGCTTTGTTTTCGAAACATTCATCTGCAACCTTGAGCTAAAGATACATATTCTAAAATAAAAGGTGTTCCTCACAACAGTATGTGGGAGGTGGCATGCCCTTTCCAGGCTAATTAATATATCCCAACAGAAATACAAATTTCATAGACAGGAAAACCAGTACGCAACTGCCATTCTTTCTACTGAAAATAGTTGCAATGTCTTACCATTTTACTAAAAGAATATGTGAAAAGATGGCTTTCGGTTCTATAGATGAGCATACCCTCTTTCACAGATGTAAATCATGTGGGGAGGGAAAATGCTGTAGAAAATAAGGGGATACCAAGATAGTTCTACATAAAAGAGATTTGTTTTCAGTATTACCTCCTGTTCTGCACATATTTTTATCCTGAACAAAACAAACAAACAAACAAAAAAGGTATTAAAGGAGGTAAGCACCTTCCACTATAAAAACTGATAAACCAAGAAAAACAAAAGCTCATAGCCTCTAACAGCTTGAATAATGTGGGATGGAGTCAGAACAATGGAATGTGCTAATTTATGCAAGATATTGATAAATTATTCTTTAAAAATTGAAAACGTAATTATTCAATAAGATAATCATATATGCATACTGTGTAGGAGAGTGATACAAAGTTTATGTAAAGTTTATGTACATTATGTAAAGTTTAAGTTTATAAGCTTTCAAAGCTCATCGAGCTTATGAAAGATGGAAATAAATTTTGTCATTCATAATTATTTTTCATTAATATAGTGAGTTCTGATGTTTAAAGGGTGTGAACAGTAGAAAGGGAAACCACTGTGTAATATTCCTCACTCAGCATTGACAACAAACTGGTCTTGAAACATCTTCCCGGCTTTTTAGTCCTGGAGTGCTTTTGAATGACTCCTACCAATCAGAAGGAGCTGTGCTAGGCAGTGTAATTTTGTTTATCAGTGTCGTAAATATCCTGAAGTTGATAAATGCTAAGGCATAGGTAAGCTAGACAAGGTTACTGCTCTCCATTCCGGCTCCGCCTGCTCACTTTTGATAGAAGCTCCCACTGTCAGAGATCTGCCAGCAAAGCTGCTGCGTTACTGCTTTCTTACCTATCTCAATAAAAATGCAGGGTTAGTTAAACGGTTAGTATAGCCTATCTTCTCCAGCCGATAGGCTAGAGAAGCTGACACCAGAGCCAGGCTAAAGAGCACTCGTATGGTAGAGCTGATGTCAGATTTCAGTGGTGATGAATTTTGCAGTGGGTGGCACTGAGCAGCGGAGGGCAGGCTGGGGCATTGGCTTTTCCTTGCTGTACTCAAAGCATTCACCTGTCTTCATCCTCACTTTCCCCATAACTTAAGTATATTACCCTAAATATGTCCCTGAGTTTGTAGAACTGAAAGGGTAGGTGTTCACCATCTTAACACCTCATATGCTTGTCTCCTCTTTCAGGGACAATATGAGCACAAATCATTTTGTGCTTGAATCAGTTTTAAGATTTCAAAAAGCTATAGCTTTCGATCTTCAGGAAAAAGGCATTCATATTAGCATTTCCCAATACTCACAATGTTAGGAAAGCCTAACACTTAAAAATAAACTAAACTTGAGAATGACAAAAAGCCACCTTTAATTAAATGGGTACAGTTTTATACCGAAACTGATATTCTGCACCTGCAATTAACTGATCTTCCACCTCTCTCTCGCTTGTTCCTCTGTGTCTCACCATAAAATGCATTTCTCTTTCTATGAAATAGATTTCCACAGAATGAGCTGTACACAACATCAAAAAGCAGTTGAGAGATTAACAGGAGCACATCCCCTTAGAAAACTGGGAAGCCATTCCTCACCTCCCTTCGGAGAATACAATGGACCATGACAATAACAAAGCCTTGTAATGAATCAAATACAGCAAAAAGTATCTGAAATAATATTGATCTTTTGTCTGTCATGGCCAGAACTGCAGACATCCAAGTCAGAGCCAGAAGTGGCAACACCACACAGGAACTCCAAAGGGATGCCCTATTGAAAAAAAAAAAAGAAAAGCAGCATTGTAATACTGTAAAAAATTATTAAAAACTCACTATTAAAATAAAACATACTTATGGATGGTAATTTATCAAGCTAACTTGAAAATCACAGACAAGAATGTAACAGTGTTGGTATTTTATGCTCTAAAGAATATCCTGTATTCAGTTAATAAAGACAGTTGCATTTTGGTTGCTTTTTTTTTGTTTTTTTTTTTGGTGTTTTTTTTTGTTAAAAAGTATTTAAACATGCTCAGCACTCTATACAGTGTTAGCAAACACAGTTGTCATCATCAAACTATTGTCTCACATGCACTGTATAAGATTTGTAACAAGAAGATGTAAATGATCAGGACTAACATGGCATTACTGGCGGTGGTGGCTGACAAAGCTGTTGTTGAAACTACTCCACACTTGGCACATTTGAGCGTCAAACCGCTATGAGGCTCACTCATCTGACTGCAAACAAACAGAACACCCACAAAAAGAACAAAATATTGAATTGTCACCAAAAAACGTTGCTACTGAAAATTAGCTTTTAAATATGACGTCATGCAGAAAAAGTAAGTAGACTTGTTCAGGATGAATGCTCTATGTTGTTGCAAAATTGTACTTTGTACCTTACATTATTGTTAGCTTTAAATATTAATGCTATGGGGCTTCATTTCATGCAGACTCTTGTTCTTCCATTTAAGCTAAAAAAGGCCCCAAATATCCAGTAATCAAAACTGCTCAGTACACTGAAGTGAACATAAGCACGTGCTAGGATAGACAGACGAAGTGAAATACCTCTATTCAGACCTGTTAAAAGACTGTTGTATCCAAACTTGTTTGAGAAAGAGTTTAGGACACTTAAAGGAGTATGAAATATGTACAATTACAGAGCATTAATAAAGAAAGAAACCTGCAAAATGGATTCAAGAATCAAATCAGTATGGGCGTACTGTGTAGTCAGATTTGTACTAGTGACCTGAATGGCCCACTAACACCTGGAGTGATTTTATTCACGCCATATGAAGGTCTGAATACAGGGCTTGAAATGTATGGAATCTGATGAAATAAATATCGGTTGGTACTAAAAGAAGTGTGACCTGTTTTGCATTTTAATAAAACACAGTACACAAGCATTAAGCTCAAAGCATTGTATGGACAATTGTACCTCGGCACCTGTCAGACGAGTTAAAGGGCAAAATCTGGAATTTAAATTTTCTTTTACATACAACATGCATTCAACTTCCTGAGTCCACTAGAAGACTTCTGCTATTCCTTCTCTTTCTGCTGTCAGAACCAGGAATAACCATAGCTGACTGAGATGCAACAGGAAGGGTACTTTACCTATTTCCAGCTGGAAAGTGGTCAACATGGTGGAGATTGGTAAACTTCAGGTTTTTTCCCAGTTATTTCAACCAACAGAGCTCCTTTTTATTGCCATACCCAGCACTCAAAAGATTTTTAACACACTGCCCAAAACAACATTGAACTCCAGTGGTTTCCATTTTGATAAATCAAATGATGACTTTCCATAAAAAAAAGGGCAGTAGATTTTCAACTAAAATGCAGTTTTTTCCATTAAAAAAGCAGTGAAAATCATGACCTTGTGTAAGGTGATTGTACGGTGAGAAAAGAACTCAGCGAATCCTCATCAGTTTAGGCCAATTAAAGATTTACATTAATGAATGAAATAGAAAAATGCCTTGGGTAAGCTTAACCTCAGCTTGGGAAAATAATTTTTGTCTTTTCTTGGTGATACTTCAATGTCATCAGACTGGATTATTCTCTTTACCTCTATAGATTTGTTTTGGATCTTGCAAATAATAGAACTTGTTGTGTATACAGACTAAACATAATCTTTCTGTCTGAGCATATACACATGCTGCCCTTTTTGCCAGGAAAGTGCTTGACATCCATCAAGACACTTGTTGATTCTCCATATGCTTATTAAGGTGGAAAAAACCATATGGAGTTCACATATTTTGCCCCATTCATCACTTTAAGTCCTACACAAATAATTTCTACAGCTGAACTTTTGACTGAACTTTTGATAGATGTAAGTTGAATGTTTGCCAGAAAGAATAAAGTTGCCTTCCTGAGCATGACTGGCAAGGCATACTTGAGAAATGAGTGACAATCCCCTTTCTACTGGAGGTCAAATGCTGCACCAATTTCTATGCCCCAAAGAATGACTCAAGACCCTTTATCTGCCAAGTAGTATCAAGAAGGGCTGTTGCCAAGCCACTGTCTCCTACTATCACAAAAGTTAAGATTACTTCTCAACTAGGGCATCAACATGCTTTCCCAGAATAGCTGGATTGTTTCTGACAGAATAGTTTCTATTCTTTATCCTTTTACTTTAAAATAAAATACCTCTTTACTAAGTTGCCCACTGTTAGAAAGCAAGTTATTTGTTTCATCAGGAAAGCATACAATAAGCAAATAGATTTCTATAGCTGACAATTAAGTAGCTGAAAAAAAATAGTGCAGTTAAATCATAGCTTGGATATCCTTAGAAATGGTACAAAGCTGCTCCAACTCCTTAAATCACTGTAATTAGAGCAGATGTGAATTTGAATCAGTGATTACTAAGTTATTACTACTCTTGAAATAATTTGGGTTGTTTCATAATATTCTAGATTTCATCAGTGTTATTACACAGTTAAGACTGTTGATGGAGCAATACAGACAAAAGTAGGGTGAAGAAATTAATGCTTTCTAATGAAAAAAAAAAAAGAGAAAAGGGAAGAAACAAAATGAAGGCTTTTGGTACATATTTGTCAAAATAATGATGAAAGAGCTGAAAACCAGAAAGATTTAATTGAATTAATATTAAATGCAAATCACACCAGCTGAAGTGTGTCACAATTTTGATCATCTAACCAATAAATTAAACTTATTAGGAATGCTACTGTTAGTGAAATGGCAAAATAATTCAAAGTGAAGCTGTAATAAATTTATCCAGTAATACACAGTAAACCGAAGATATCATTGCTTATGATTGCTAGAAATGCAGATATTGCTGGTGATAACTACAAGCTGGCCCAAAAGAGAATATCAGAACATGTAGCTGTAAAAAATGATTATGCAAAGTTTAAATATACTTTCATAAGCATTAAGAAAGTGATGATGCCCTTGTGAAATATTTTTCTCCAATGTGGAATGAATGTAAGTTTTCTGCTGCAGTACTTCAAATCATTGTCATCCACTGAAAACGTTTCTGATACTACCACTGTCATAATCCTTTTTTTCTGATGATAACAAACAGAATTTGAAAGTAAATGCAAGTAAATAAACAAATAAACAATAGCACAGAATTTCCATTTATCTTTTTTTTCCTTAAAACCGCCTTTTTTTTACTTTGAAATTCTTTTACTCTAATTTAGAACATATATGTATGTAGATAAGGGTGTAAGAATAATGGCAAATTCTTCACATAGAATGGCAGGATAGCATTGACGTCAGCGAGGCATATATTGCTGTAAAATATATTTTATAACAGTTTACACAAATTAATAACATTTCCCACCACAGTAATTAAAGTTGACAGCTAGACAAAAATCAGTTCCTATAGTACACACAGTTCATAAAACTGTTTTCCTAACTGCAACAACTTTACATATGTGACATTGTTGTGAAACCTCCGCTCAGATTTGTTTAATCCTCATTATTGTTAACTTAATACTGTTGTACTTGTGTTTTATTATGTTTGTTTGTTTAGTTGCATTCCCTCAGGATAATGCAACAGCAGCTTTTGAGATGAATGGGATCTGTTAGACACAATTTTACACTGATATAAAAGTTCAAAGTACAATCAAAAGCATTTTTGGTGAATATCTGTAACTGAAAATTGGTGATACAAATTTAATATGCTTTAAAATAACCCAGTTTTTGCTTACCCCGCTCTGTGTTTGAGCTTTTTATCTAGGATTCCATCTCTGGAAACAAGTTTATTAAATACCAAAATGCCAATCACCATGTTGACCTGTCAAACAGAAAACAAACAGTTGATCTGTCATTGCCTGAAAGAAAGCACTTCACCCTATTACTTCAGAAAAAGCCTTTTACAGGCCTGCAAAATGACTCTTCTTACATTTCTGAGTATTCCATCAGAAACCGTGTGATGCGATTGCTGAACACAGCAGAAGTGTGTATTGTCAAATGAGTGACACATATGCACACCACAACTGGCTTATTTTGGAATCTTGAATTATGTCTGGTATCGAGTTATACGCATTCACATCTGCTGGCCAGAAGCTTAAGTAATATAGCTTTAATGCTTCCTCACTTTTAATTGCAATGATACATCCTATTCCAGGAAACCCACTGCATTGGAGTTGTGCGCAGAGGGAAGAGCTAGTCAGAGCACATGGTGACTGTAACCATGCTCCTTTTTAAGCACTGGGGGCCCATGTGGGTGTTCCCACTTATGCAGAACCAGCCTGTCGCTTCCCATATCCTCCTGCGCATTAATCACTGCCTACGTTATTCACTAAAATGCCAGTCCTGAGCCTTGTTTGACTGCAGTGTCCATTTTTTTTTGTGGGCCAGATGAATGCCTGGGGTAAGTCTGTTTCACTCCATTAAAATAAATGGTGTTATGATCACATACATGGGCTGAAGACCTAGCCAAAAAAAAAAAAAGAAATTCAAGTGTTTCAGCAGTCAGACTTTGGCACTCGATGAACATACTAATGGCATTTAATGGACAACTTAATGACTGTCATTATCCACTTGTATTATTGAACTCAACTCTATGAACCTGTCTCTACACGGCCTGCAAAGAGGTAGTACCAAGTTTTGAATCTTTTAAATAAGTGTTCCTTATTTTTTTTATTAGAAAAGGGTAATCCTTTTTTCCTTTCAAACAGATTTTTCAGGACCTGTGCCAAAATACCTAATTGTTGCCAGTCTGTCCTGCCAACTCTCTCCCAGCTTTTCTTATTAGCACTTTATTTTCAGCATTTACATTTTTTCAGATGATGTTATATAACTCTTGCTTCGTACGCTTAGGCTGAAGTGGTTGCATAGAACAGCACCTTCCCCAGCTACCAGCTAATGCTCGTAGGGCAAACTGCGACTGTGAACTTCAATGGTCTCTGAACAAAGCTTGCCAATTACACAGAGAACATACAGTTCTGTGTGAAAATTATGACTGGCTTTTTGTAAACATCCTTGGCTCCTCTATCATGACAGAGAGTGTGAGTTGTACAAAAGGATCCTGGCCTGACTCCAGGCAATGATGAGACAAACTCTATGGGAGTAGTAAACATCCATTTTGGGAAAATCTATGTAGCTGAATGGCTATATCTTTGAAGACTACTAAGACCAATTCCCTTTTGCAAGGGAAAATCAGAAATAATCCGTGTTGATAGACCTATCCTAGTACAAAATTGGTGGAGTGTAAAGAAGAATTAGTTTTGAGTACGTAAGGGATAAATACTAAACAAATTATAGTAAAAAATCCATACAGACTGCGGAGCAGCTGACTGATAGCCAATGGCATATGCAGGGTACAATTCATCTTACCCTAAAGCAGACACCTGAAACAATTCTGATGGTTTGAGCCCAAAAAGTATATATTTTTCTCCACTGACAATGAAATATGGCTGGGATAACTAGGTCAGATGCAGAAATCTACATTGAAGATGTCTACAATTAGGCAAAGTGAAACCTACACCTAAACGCGTTTCCAGAGATATGAAAGATTAATACACAAACGAGTAACATTTCCCAGCTATGATGATTTTTTTCTTTGCCTTCAAAAGCATTAGTCATGGAGAACTTGCTGGCTGGTTCCATGCCTCCTGTCGCTTGTGCTGGCACAGTGATACACTGCCAAGCAGCACTCTATCAAGACTGTCCCCGAACTTCACAAGGCAGTGACAATTGTGTAGATGCTACTGGTAATAACTCAGTGATGCCTGTAACAAATTTTCTGTGCCACTAATCAGTACATCATTCTTTCACAGCTTACTGTGTAAACATGGAGAGATCATTAGTATAAAGAAGTGATACAATTAAATGAATCATGCATTCAAAATACTGAAGGTATGTTAAAAAATACTGAGCTTGGTATTTAAAGCAAAATGTAATGCTACTGTACAGTTAAGCTTTTATAATTTAAATAACACATTCCATCATTCCATATGAAAATACTGGAAAGTATATTAACGTTTACCAAGACAACAGCAGCTGCAGGTCCAACGAAAGCATAAAGCAGCCCTCCTTCAAGAGACAGCCAACAGCTGTAAAGAACATTAGAGAAGAACTAACACAAATTAAAAATAAGTATAACACATTACTAAGAAAGCATTAATAATAACTGCAGTACGAGATTCTTCTGGTGTATGTTCAATTCTACATATAGAGATTCTACATATGCAAACACAAAAAATAATTACTTTGTTGATAAGATGATGTAGACAATTGAAAGTTATTTCCATTATCAATTGTTAATGTTTCAAAAAATTTAACGTCAGGTATACATTTACTGAAATGTCTAAAATGTATCAAAAGCACAATAGAAAATAAGTTTGCAAATATTTATTGAATCTCCTCTATCTATGTACGATGAGTTAACTGAAGAGGACTTGCCGGGTAGGTATCAAGAAACATTTCCAGCTTACAGTGTCTGACAGTTCTATTCTTAAAGGAATGAAAGAAAAAACTTCAGAAAAAACAGGTTTCTACATATCTTTTCTTATGTCAAGTAGTAACTGCTATTATAACTAGGTCTTACAGATAATATTCGCATTAAAAAAAAATAATATATTATCTAACTGTTCCGTATTTTCTGGAATATTTTGCAAACAATTTAAATGCATATTTTAAAGCATCTGAAAACTGTATTTTCTGGTGAGCTACTAATCTTGCACAGTTTGTCATACTGCACTGGGGCTTTCACTTTGAACCACCAGATTTCCAAACACACAGCACTTAAAGAAACAAATTCTAAATATTTGATACACCATGATGTAAAGCTTTCCATATCCGCAAAAGATGAGGAGCTACACACTGAAGTAAATGCAGCTGTCCTATTTTCCCAGTGATTACACATTCAAATAACTGTATGCTTGTTTGAATGCATGATCACACCTACATATAAGAAAAGTCAAGCACATACATTCAAATAATTTACTCGGCTCTCACATCCAGAAACATTCACATCAGAATCATACATATCTTCTTTATTTTCCAGTACTGTTTTTGTAATTTTGAAATCCAAGTAAATTAAATGCAAACGCTTCATAATAATAATGGTCTGTTATGGCTGGAATTCTAACCGCAAAGAATAAGTGTGTTTCCCGTTTTAATGAAACCATGTGAAATCTGCCACATGAACCCAGATACATCAATGTGCTAAATTCTGGAATGACAAATTGATGCAAATAGGTCATATCTGCTTCACTGTTAAGTCTATTCTACATCCTTCCTCAAAAACCAACTACAGCAATAATGCTCAATAAATTTTTGTAATGTCAAAGAAAAATGTTTTCAAAATTTTCTGCATTTTTTCTTTCTATTTTTCCAAAAGCTAAGTCATTTATCATGAGAGTCTGAGAACATGGGCTTCTGGGAGGGAGGAAAGTATTCACAGTACATTTCCCTATCACTATGAACTTTTAAACTTATTAAAGATGACAACTCTGCATAACTAAGAAATGTAATTAAAATTTTCATGTTTATTGGGAGATGGAAAATAAAAATTGTTGACTTACTGTATTTCAATCATAATTTCAGTTACCTGTGCTGAAAAAAGGGTCAACAAGTTGTTGTTTTTTTTAGCAAAAATAAAGCAGTTTCTACCACATAAACCTTTAAGACCAAGGGAGAACTCTTCCCTCCCTTTCCCATGACCTCAAGTCCAACCCTTATGGTTGGACTAGATGGTCTGAAAGGCCCCTTACAACCTAGGTAATTCTGTCATTCAAGTTCTGTGACTCAGGCTGTTCAAACAAGTGACTTCCATTTAGAGGCAGAGCTAGAAAAAATGTAGAGGTTGTCCTCTTTTCTTTATACAGTCTCAGTTTTCAACAATCTGAATTTTCAACAATGTGTGACATGATTATTGCAATGTATTCATAATCTGCTGTTGATGAATCTGAAATCCACTTTTTCCCAATCGTTTTCCATGAAAGACTTTCTGAAGACAGATTCTCAGATGCCTTAAGGCATCTTACCGTAAGGCAATTGTCAATTTTTCACTATTTTTTCCGTCTCTTCTTTTTCTTTGCTCTGATAGCTTTTTTCTATGCTTTATAGTTGTTTTTATTTTGCTCTCCTGTTCTGTCTTCTTTCTCCCTAATTCCCACATAGCAGAAAGCCATATAAATTGATTAGTACTAAGAGCATCTGCTGGCGTTTTTATGGGACTGTGGTACATGGTCATAAAATACTGCTAAGAGACGGAGTATCTGTAGACTTGGTCCTGCATCCTGTACGTTCTGTAAGCTGTTTGATGGTCTCCACAGGAGAATGGTTCTTTCTCTTAGGAGAGCATGACTTTGACAGAATTTTTATTTTTACTGATATAATGAATTCCTGGAAGCTATCTGCACTGCTCATTAATAGCGCTGTATGTAAACATGAGTAGGTCACACAGATTTACTAGCTATAACTTGTGATAGTGGTGCTTTTGTAGCTCTACTAGACCCATGGAAATAGTTGGAAAGAAACAATCAAGCTTTCAAACACACAAATCTTTTTCAGATACCTTGAAATATTTAAAAACTTGTCACCTTGGTTTTTTATTGTTTTTAGGAAATTCCTTCAGTATATTGGTACAAGTGTCTGTGTGAAATATTTTTCATATCTAGTTTTAAATATCTAGTAGTATAATTGTCTAATAATTAAGACTGAAAGAACAAGGTAGAAATCAGAGACTGTTGATCACAGAATCAGTTGGAGTGTGAAATTCAAGCCACTCCCCTCAGTCATATGCTGTATGAAACTGAGATCTCCTTCAAAGATCCTCGGGCCTTCTCCCTTTCCATAAATCTCTTCATGTGTGGGACTATGGGAATGGAGTAAATTCCTTCATTTTTTCTCTTAATCATGACCCTTTGAAACCAATGTTTTCAAAAGTAGCATCTTAAAGATCAGGAATAGTTTGCAACAGGACACATTTCTGATGGCACCATGTGTGTAATTGACTGCAGCCAAACAGGCCAAATATAGTGCAAGCAGTTAAAAAACTTACACAAATGCTTTAGTTATGAGAGAAGAAGCAGAACAGGAGCTCTGCTTGTACAGCACCCAAGAGTTGTTACAGGACACAAGTCTTTGCTGGCTTTGAGAGTGGGACAGCACCAGCTGGTGATGGAGGAGGAATCTCCATTCCTTGCATTCCCCGTTTTCCTTATTTAATTCTGATGTCAGATACCAAGAAAACGTGTTTGCAAATAAGAAGAGAAAGCTGCATTATGGTTCTGTTTGTCCCTTATACACCTCCTTTTGTGCTTTTGTCCCATGGCACCATGTCAGCTGAATTTGGGTCCTGGAAAAAGAGCTGTTACATGTACAGAGACCTGCTCTTTTTTACTTTCCAGGTTACCCTTAATGAATGATTTGTTGCTTTGTTTGAATATTTCAGTATATTCTCTTTTAAAAATGCATTCAGCCCAGGAAGGAAGCAGGAAGCAACACTAACTAGAGCAAGTAGTTACACATGAATAATTTCAGCAGAGTAAATGCAAGGGGATTGATCCTAAAAGGAACAGAGCTATACCCCCAATGGGGTCTGGACATTGTAATCTTGTGATTTGTAATTCTCACAGCCTAAGGTGTTTTCCAGTCCTGGTTCAAGGACTGAATAATAAAAAAGCCAGCAAGATGAGCAATATTAGTGAGAAAAAATGTCAGAGGAGCAGGTCCTCAAGATAACTCTCCAAAGATGGCTAAGACCATTGTTTCAGTAATCACAGAATCACAGAATTGTCAGAGTTGGAAGGGACTCACAGAGATCACCTAGCCCAACTGCCCTGCCAAAACAGGGCTGCCCAGAGCATATCACTCAGGATGGCATCCAGGCGGGTCTTGAAGATCTCCAGAGAAGGGGACTCCACACCCTCCCTGGGCAGCCTCTTCCAGGGCTCTGTCACCCTCAGCATAAAAAATTTTCTTCTCATATTTGAATGGAAGTTCCTATGTTCCAGCTTGTGCCCGTTGCCTGTCACTGGGAACCACTGAAAAGAGTCTGGCTCCATCCTCCTTCAACCCACCCTTTAGATACTTGTCAGCATTAATATGGTCTCCCCTCAGCCTTCTCTTCTCCAGGCTAAAGAGTCCCAGCTCTCTCAGCCTTTCCTCACAAGGGAGATGCTCCAATCTCAATCCCAGTGATTGCCAAGTATTGCTGTCCCACAGTTAAGCACTTCAGTTCAGAAAGCCATTCCTCATTAAAACATTGTAAGACGAATGTTGTCCCAATTTAAAACTAAAGACCTCAGTGGTTAGAGCTGGTATTCAGTAGGAGATTTATTTTTTAATCCTTACCCACCTAGAGCTGGGGAGCTGGAATCTCCCCCACCATGTGCCAAGATGGTAGGACACACAGGGTAGGGAGTGGGAATCCTGATCTCACTACATGATGATGATAAGGAGAATAATTAAATATTCATTGAAGTGAGGACTTGACCTAACTCCTCCACATCTCTGATGAATGCCCTCATTATCAGACTACAGAGTCATATTTCCTCTCTTTCTGTCCAGATGCATACTTAATTTCTTAGGCAACGTGAGGAGAGTTTCAAACAGGACAACTGAAGGGAACGCACTTTGACATACGTAACGTCTCGGTGGTTGGAGCGCTCTGCTGGCAGAGGGGAGCAGGATGGAGGCTCAGTCCAAGCTCCTTCTTCAGCAGGAGACAACCGAGTGGCAGCCTCACTGAGGAGTGAATTTTTTAAGGTGCTAAATATACACTGGAACCAGTCAGGTGACTAAATTGGAACTGTATTGATAAAATGTAAATGAAGTACACAGATCTCTCCTCCTCACTGTCTCTCAAGTACAGCCCAGTGCAGGAAATGGACTGCATCAGTCACTCCAGGATGGATGGAAGAGCTGGTTTGAGATTTCTGCGGGGCTTTGGCTCCAAGAAGTTGAGAGGCATTAAAGCTGTGGTACATGCTGGGTGGGCAGAAACCTGAGTGCCAAAGAGACTCTTGCCAGTAGTTTTAGGCATGTTTAGAGGTTGGAAAAGGCTAACCATAACCTTTAATGTTCTCTTTGGTAAATGTATATAAATATTAAGTGTCTCAGTGAACCTAATCCTCAGTGTTTCTAAAAGGCTTGCTACTTCAAACCCCCACAAGAAATGCAGGATCCCTGGTGCTTTGTTGAGCTCAGTCCCAGACTGGCATATGGTTTTCTCTTTGTTCTTTTGTGGACCACTCAGTGGCTCCTACGGCAGCTCCAACTGGGAATGGATACTCATAGAGCCTTTAGACTATGCTATGTAATTTTTGATGGGTATGACAATCTTGTTTATTAAAAACATTATTTATCATTTCAGATTGACTTACTAATGGGCTGTTCCATATCCTTTTGTCTTGGTAAAGCCTATTGATATTGCAACCACTAATGCTGGTAAACCTGAAAAAAACCAAAACAGTAATAACCATTAGATGCTGAGCAATATATGGCTGTTCTGCCTGGACAAGAAGTCACAGGGCAAGATAATGCAAAATGGCCAATTTTACATGGAATGAATCATTTAATGAAGCACAGTGCTATTGCAGGATTTGTTTTTCTGGAGCACTGGCAGGGAGGAGGACACTGTTTCCTGCCCACGGTGTACCACTTTGATGTCACTAAATTACTGGTACATTTGACAGCTCTTAAAGTGAACTAGGAAAAGACTTCATCAATATTCAATGAATCATCTTTCTTGTTTTATTTTGATTTCTTGATATTATATTAATTTGCTGAAAACCTAAAATTTTGTTAAAAAATATTTATAAAAGAATGCTAAATTATACACCAGCATAGCTTGAGATAAAGTGGAAAGGCTCCTAACCTAGTTTTCTTTTTATTAATGTGCTGTCTACTACCTTTCAGGTTTACTGAAGAAAATGACAATATTCTTGACATTGTCACTGCATTAAACATTTCATTCCAATGATTCTGAGGAAATGAATTTACGGACTTACCCCATCCAAGGCATAGGAAACGTTTCCTTATGAGCCGTGTCCTAATTTTTCCAGTAACAGCCATATATGACTGCCACGCTTCTGTCAAAACCCAACAGAATGAAGCTAAGAAGAAGAAGTGTAAGAATGCGGTGGTTGTGGTGCAGATGCCCTGCAGGGAGCAAAGAGAAGCTCATTCTGAATACTTAGGGACACTCATTTCTCTTTTCAATTCAAAGCGTTGTCATATTCTATCATCTTGACCTTTATCCTTAGCATCAATTTCCCCTTTATGATGTGATGGCCACAAAGAGAGAGAGAAAGCAAGCGAGATGTTGATGGTGATTAGGCAGAAGAGGTCTTGACGTATTTTCACAAACACTGAGTGTGCAGAGCAGGGAAAAAAGAACGCAAAATAAATCATGCCACCAGATTTTTCTCTACACATTTATTTGACCAGGGGTCATCATAATGCCATGTGGTAAGCAAGTTACAAAGTTACTGATTATAAAATCTCATAGAGCTGAATAAAGAAAATGTTGGGATACAAATTCTCCTAATTGCCAGTTATCTTTTCTTTCCCTCGGTGCAGAAAGATCCTGACTGTAAATTTGAATTTAGGCAACAGATTAAGTTTGATTTATTTGATTTCTTTATTTGAATCCTACAGAATGTTAACCTATTGTAATACACTGCCTGAGATCTTTTTAGTCAGGTTTAAGTATCATAACCTTCACAATTATCCTGGATATTGTTTTTGCGAGTGTCAATCTTTTGTCATGTGAAAAGTATTTTGAACATATGCAGCTGGCTTTCTTTTGTCACTGTAGCCATTAATTGAACTTGACATTGTAGCTTATATAAATTAGTTTCTTGGCATAAATGATGATCTACCCTCCACTGTGTTACTTAAAATGCCAGTTGCAGGCTATAAAAAGCAGTGTGCACTGTACCCCAGAACCAAAACCACACCAGCAATATTGAGAATATCCTTATCACAATTTATGCTTACCACAATTTGTAGTATCAAAATTATATCAGGGTTAGAAAAGAAATATCTTACACACCCAGTATTAAGAATGTGATTTTGGAGTTGAGAAATGTAGATATTATTTTTATGATTATTTCTTTATTCAGCAGACACATCTAATAGCTATCTTTTTTTTTCTTTTTTTTTTTAACTAAAATCCTAGTTCAGCAAACTATTCAGCGTTAAAATATGCAAGTTCCTAATTATATATAGATGCTTGCATATATTGTTAAAGCAAGGCTGGTAGCTACAAAAACTTGGGAAGAATAACATATGTATGACATCATGCATGATTTCTAGTTCATTTTATGCTCCTAAGTACTTTCAAATCTTTTTGTCTTAGTTTTTCTACTGTGTTAATTTTCCCATATTCTTATCTGAAAAGAGCTGTATTGGTTCACTCCAATAGTTATCTCAGATACATAGCTGATACTAGCATTAGCAGATATCAACCTCTGAACTTTCAAAAAGTTATGCACTTGAAGATTCACAACTTAATGATTTCCTGCTATGAATTTACAGATGTGACAAACATCTTGCATTCTAATCCTGGGTCAAATTATCTACTTAAAACTGGGGTAAAGGGTTTCTATATAACTATATGCAAGAGAACTATTGTTTATTTTTAAAAAGCAAGGAATGTAAACTGGAAAAAAACCCAGAAAATCCTGAAAATGTACTAGTCATTCCATCCTAGATTTTGCCAAAAATTCTTATGTTTAGATGTCCCTGAAGTATGTGGATTTATAAAATCTATTCTGTTATAGCTTCACTGATAGCAGTATTTCCTGTACATGAAAAATAATTACTTATTTAAAATTAAAGCTATGCAGTGAAACAAAAAATAAATGTAATAGAAAATACAGAAATGTCCTAATGTCCTTTCTTTTACTAGCTGCCTTACATGTTATGAATTTCCACTATGCAACTTTAATTTGCTTTCATATCAATATTCGGATAAAAGCTTGCATGTTCTGTTGGAATGAGAATTTGACAATAAAATGACTTTTGAGGAATAGCAGAGAATCTTTTAGGGAAAAAACTCTATAGGTAAAACACCCTAAAAAAACCCCTGAATATACTATTTCCCTTATAAATAATGCAAATACAAACATATCCTGATCTTTCTGGTGAAAACACTGCTAACCCTTACGGTTGACTCAGTAAGACCGTAGGATCTAGTTCATAATTTGTCCCCTGTATCGAAAGAAAGATGCTGATAATCTGAGACAAATGTGGACTCAGCTGTTGTGGAAGAAATAACTGTGATGGAAATGTTAATGATCATGTTGATCACAAAATGAGAAGACAGAAGCAAGTTTTGTTAGAAGGGATCTGTGCTCGGGCTGGAATACATGACTGCTGATTATAACTAACTGTTCTGGATGGCAGACAGGGATCTTTAATGAACACCGATGGCAAGTTTGTATCACTGATATAACAGCATATTTGCATCACATACCATCAGAAAGATGTAAATCAGCCTCAAAACATCATCTAATAACCCCCGTGGGATCATGAAGACAGAATCACATGCAGGCAGTGCTTGAAGTGAATTCAGCTTCCCTCCTTCCCCAGCCAGAGAAGCAGTCCTGGCAAAGGGAACTCCCCTCTCCCAGGATATATAGGTATAGCCATGGGCTCAGCACAGTTGACCAATATTCCCCTGAAAACCTGGATTTTATGTATTTCTGTATTCTTTCTCTTTGATAAACAAATAAACAAACAATGCTGTGCTGTCTGGGAAAGCGCTATATATGGGAACTCTATTTCCAAATAGGAATAAAAATTGATTTTCACCAAAGGCTGTTATTAAGTGGGGCATTGCGTATTTCTAGCCAGAGAGCCATAATTTTAGCAAGTACTTTATTAGTGGTTTTTGTTTTCTCCCCAGACCATGGACTACTCCAAATCTCTCCTTCTCCCTCTCCTCTTCTCCCTTGCCAAGGGACCACCACCTCCCCTCCCCTTGCTGCACATGCAAAACCTTGTGGCCCATCACTTAAAGAAAGCTGCAGTGTGCCAACCTGCCTGTGCTGAGAGAGTGGTACACATCTTCCCCATCGCTTTCGGAGGAGATGTTTCTTACTTGTTTCTAATTCTAGTTTATTAAAACTCACTGAATTAATTACCTGTGCTGACTACCTGCCAACTTGCAACAAAATGAATTTTAACAGCCTAATTTATTCACTAGTTCTTCAAGCTTTTGCAATTAAGTCAACACTGTTAATCTAATCTCCTTGTCCTTCCATTGCTGTCATTCTCAGCTCCCCATATTTAATTCTGATTACAAGTGGAAGAAGGGAGCTTTTCTGTCCTCAGAATGAAAAATTTCATGAGGTTTAATTGAGCCTAAAGTGTTAGCTACCTCTAAGCAAGACCATTCATCCCTCTTTAATGAACAATATACTATTGAAAGCAAGAGATCACATCAGGTATCAAATTATTTTCTTCTTTCATCCCTGTAAGACACCCACTCCAATTCAGGATAAACAGCTGAAAAACGTAAAAAATGAAAAGCTACTAATTCTAGGAATTAATATTTTTAATATAGTAATGTTGAATAATATAGAGCGTATTTGTCCATTTTATGACCTACAAAACATAGGTAATAAATGCAACCTCAAAATAATAATTTATCATTATTTTTGGAGCATCTGGTCGTTTCTCCTTTCTTTTATTTTTAATATAATAGTGCGGTTTTTTTGTTGTTTTTTTTTAATAGCAGTGTGAACAGATCTTCCACATAAAGACAAAGTTGCCTCTGGATTCTGATAAGTAGTATAAGAATCAAAGCTATTGGAAAATGAACATGAAAAATGAAATCTGTATGGGTGATAGTAAAATGGCTAGGCCTAAAATCCATTAAGCTGGATTATGTCATGAAGTAGAAATTAAAACTAGTAGAAAATAATTTAAATAATAAAATTTCTTGGAGACTAAAAGAAATCTTGCCCTTATCTCTGAGGAGGTAAGCCTGAGGAGATAAACTGTGTGTTAATTTTATTATTATGAAGTTCTGACCATGTGCTGAATACACAAATAAAAAGCCCTCAAAGACCACAATGAAGAATAAAGAAACAAAGAACAAATAAAACAGAGAGAATGTAGAAAATGTAGAAAAGAGCAAAAATATAATTCTATATCAAAACTGATATATTTTATTGCCTTTCTGTGACTCTTGAAGTCTTTAACTATAAAACAGTTTATCTTTTCCTTCTTTAAATTAAAAATACAAATTCATAAAGGAAAATACTGCTTATTATTCTTCATTTAATTTTTAAATTATTATTTACTTTTAAATGGATTTGCACAATAGAGTACCTTTGATTCAGGAACAGCAGACACTGTCAGAATACAGGGGTATATCAGAATACAAGGTTATAATGTTAGTATACTGGTCAGATAGTACCAGATTCTAGACTAAATACTAATTTCTAGAGCAAATTGCCATGAAATAGCAGACAGACTTTCAGAGGTTGTGGGCCAGAGAAGTAAGGGCTTGCATCTCAGGAGTGTTTTTCTAGAAGGGGGACAGATTTTCCATCACAAAAAAAGTATGGCAAGTAAGGCTGTCTCTTCGGTTGCAAACATATTTGAAACTGACAGTATATTAAACGCCTGAGAAGTCCTGGATGTAGACTTTCAGGTTTCTCTTCCAGGATCATTAATATTACTTGCACCATAAAGCTTTGAAGGTACCATTTAATTTAAAAAATCACATGTTCTTTTCTTTTGCCGGGCTCAAGTACTGCTAACGCCACTTGTTTAAGCAAAGAATTCAGGAAATTTGATACCTATATTGAGAATAGCACTATGGTTGAAGGAATTGTTCTAAAAAACATTATTCATATTTTAAATCAACAGCTATGAAACAATTTAATTAGCTTATAGACAAACTTTTAAATCTAAAAATCTTCGCTAGCATCCTTAAAAGGTCCAAGTGGTTTAACTTCATTACAGTGTGTTCTGATATCTGGCATGATAACCCAAAATAATTAGCATTTGACTTCATGAGCATTTATGTGAAAAGATATGCACAGTTAATTATTATACTGCAGGATTCTATATGTGGTACAAGATAACATGAATGGTAACCTTTACTTGGATTTTTAGAGCAAACTTATTTTTATGTACTTGGAGTACATTTTGAGTAGTGGTGTGATCTCCCCCACAAAGATAATGAGTGATAACTGAGGACAGTCAATTTTTTGTTCTTCTACTCAATCACTTCTGTTTGCCTGCAACAAGCAAGATGCCTTCCTAGGTTCTGATAAATAGCTTATAAGCTGGCTGTAAATGACCAGCTGTTTCTGTAACTCCTTTGGTTTACGACTACAGTCTCACAAAGCACATCTACACCATCAATAACACCGCAGTGGAACAGGAAGATATTTTTGGTATCAATATTATATATTTTCTTTTGTGTTATCATGTGCAAGTTATGACAACAGTTGCTAAACTTTGGGGCCACTACATGTGCCCAGTCTCAGGGTGCAGTATAATTTCTTCAGCTATTTTGATTTAAGGTTCCTTTGTCTGTCACATCTTGTCTTCTCTTCTGGAGTCTGTCATTCTATCTGACAGTACAACCCCAGTGACCCTAGTGCAATGCTGTAAGCATGACTGAAAGAAAACTAATACTTTAAACTGTAATTTTTCTCTGTATTTAAATATCAGTTTTCTTATATTCACCTAAAGTTCTTCTAGATGCTTTACTGACAGATTCAATTCCTGCTCCTCTTTCTTTTTCCAACGTTTACCTCAAAGGTATTTCTGAAAATTACCTTTTGGTGAGTTAAGTATTCACAGCTTTTATTGACACTTGTTAATGAAGGAGAGCAGGCAGAATATCTTCCATTTTTTCCCAGGTACCGAGTCCAACAATAGAGGTGCTGTTCATATCTGATCCACAAAAGGTGTAGGGAGCCTTCATTTTAGCTTCTGCCCTTTGCAGTTCTTTTTCGTAAAAGTTCTGCTTTCATAGTTGTCACCTCTATCATTCACATCAATAACTTCTGTATTTAAATTTGATACTGTGTAGCTGTACTTCACATCCCTTAGTTATTTCTATAAAGAGCTGATGTTTTTTATCCAAACTAGTTCCTCTGCCAGCCTTTATTCTTCTCCGGACCTTCTAATGCACATAGTAAAAAATCATTCTATTAACTAGATGTGAAGGGATAGTCTTCTATTTTTGGGATAAAAGAGAATTCATGGATATTACTTGCTGCGTTTGCAAACCTTCCTTGCTCTGTTGCATGGTAGAATCTGTCTATGCTAATAAGAGAAAAGGTATCCTTTATGACTGGCATGTGATCCGTGCTGCTAAATTGCTAGTGAATTCCTTGCAACAGTTTAGACCAGGGCCATAAAATACTCTCCCAGCCCAGGCTCAGACTCAAAAGACTCTGGACCAGGAACCCTGCCTGGCAACCACCTTGCACACAACAGTCTTCCTGCCCTGAAAAGGTTTGACTTGGGGCTATAGAAATATTTGTGGCTCATTTTGGTTACCGGTTGGGATAAAGGCAAGAAATCCAGCTGGATAATTCATAACATGCTCAGCTATTACTAAAATATGAGACAGAAAAATTAATTCCGCCTTGTTTGCAGCATTCTCTGGAGATCGCCAGTGCAATGTGCAAGTTTGTAATGCATTAGCTCAGGACTGCTTTCTTGGTGCCATGCCTGCTGTAAATTGCAAGCCACTTGGAAGGCAGTTTTCATACAGTTTTGTTATGCTCATACCCATTTTAGCCTTCATCCTGGTTTGGATTGTTATTGCTAGGTTATATTCAATTAAATGAGCTCAGAACAAGCAACATCATAGAACAGGTTACTCAGAGGCAATTTAATTTCCTCGATTACAAAACCTGGCAAGGGAAGTTCTTCCCTTTTTGCCTTTGTGCCGTGAACATGCATATTTTTCTGTGCAGGCAGGAAATGAAGGAATAGGATCCTGTAACTGTTTACAGGATTAATTAAAAAGTCAGTGGTAAAACTCACATAAATTTAAGTGGGTTTTTTATTGGGCATTACACGTGCAGAACAGCGGAAGAAAGGTGCAAGAGCAAAGGCTTGTGATCTTGCTTCTTATCCTAAGTGTTATAAATGGATGAATATTTTTCTGGTAAGTGAATATGGCCTACTTCACATCCTGAATTTATTCTGTTGGCTTTGATGTTAAACACTTTAAACAGGGTAAATGTCAATGCTGTCAGGACAAAATAACTTAGTATTTTAACTGTGTCCCCACATGAATGTGTTGTGAAGTTTATGAAGCTCAGAACAGTGGGTTTTCAGGCAAACATAAAAGAAAAGAAGACGCCCTTTACAATTCTGAGGCATAAAATCAATTTAAATATAACTTTTTCAACTTCTGGTGAGGGGTCTGGAGAATAAGTCTTATGAGGAGCGGCTGAGGGAGCCAGGGGTGTTCAGCCTGGAGGAGGCTGAGGGGAGACCTTGTTCTCTACAACTCCCTGACAGGACGGTGGAGCCAGGGGATGTTGGTCTCTTTTCCCAAGTCACAGGCAATGGGACAAGAGGAAATGACCTCAAGTTGCACCAGGGGAGGTTCAGGTTGGATATTTGGAAACACTGAAAGGGTTATTGCACATTGGAATGGGCTGCCCAGGGAAGTGGTTGAGGCACCATCCCTGGAGGTATTTTTAAAAGACGGGTTGACATAGTGCTTAGAGACATGGTTTAGTGATGTTTTTGTATCAGAGTTAGGTTGATGGTTGGACTAGATGATCTTAAAGGTCCCTTCCAACCTAGACAATTCTATGATTCTATGATTCTGTGATTCTTCCTGACTAATTAATCTCAAATTTTTATCACTGTTTAGTAATAGCTATGTTTCACTGTGCTGGAGTACACCCTTTCCTAGTTCTCAGAATATCAGACCTTTTGAGTATAAAGTGATCATGCTCACTTCAAGAAAAAAAGTGGAAATTACTGGCATGCTTTCTTAAAAAAACTTCTTCATTATTGGGCTATTGAGGAATGAAAATTAAAAATGTAAATTGAAGGTGAAGTTATCCTGAAAAATTACTCTAGAAAAATATCATAGTCATGTTTTACATTACTAAGTCTGAAAGATTTATTATTTAAATATGAATAAAATATAAATTTGTGGATAAAATATAGATTTTTAGTTTTAATTGATGGTCAAGTAAAATCAGCCTGGTCTCTGAAAACCATTGAAGAATTTAATTTCTTATGTTCTTGCACATCATTGACGGTAACAGTATTACAGATGCAGAACTGAGGGTGCAGTGTGAACATAAGTGACTGGATTGATACTGATGAAAGTGCAATTTGGCCTAAAAAGTCTCTGTTACTGGCTGTGACTCATAGGAAAAAAGACAACGCATGCTGACTGCCAGAGTGGTTCTACTGGGCTGTCAGAAACAATTCTATTTACTTGGGAACAACGCAAATTAAGGTGGAGATTATGGATAAATAATAAACAGGCTTCACTGATGTTATTACACTTTTGTTTTTAGGACAGTTGTTTTTCTGGAATTGTTTTTAGACTCTGAGAATTCCATATTGGTTTTATGTTAAAATATGGAATGTGCAGTGAGCTCTCTTAAATGAAGACAAATGCTCTTGGCAGGTTTCAAGAGATATAATAATCAGACAACTGTATTAACAATGGAGCAAAATCTGTTTGGCTATAACATACAACAATGTGCTTTATGTTTATCTCAACTTATTACATAAAGATATCCATATTTTTAGATCTCCCTTTGAGTTGTTGCAAGTAGAAATATTTGGTTGCATTAGCATACCTGTTTGCAAAAGAATGAAAGATATAAGAGCCAACAGTTAATTAGAGTGATGAGGAACCCATGTGAGAGTGTTCCAAAGGTCCTGAGTCTTCCTAGCTTCAATTTATTTAAAAGCTCACTGTGGGGGCTGTGTGAGTAGCTAGGGGCACTGAGCCAGGACTGATAATGAAGGGGTGGCTAAGCTAAGCACAAGGGTTACGCATGAGTCAGCAATGAGTGCAGCTAAAGAAAAGAGTATTTCAGAGCACAGTTGAGAGGGACTTAGGGAGTTCTGAGAAAAAGAGGAGGAGGTGTCTGGGCACTGACAAAGGCAAGGAATTGAAGGAGCTTCCTTGAGGAGATGACAAAACATAAGAAGGTAATAGAATGGATACTGATACGTTCAAGCCAGTGGAGCCTGATGTACAAGACTTCAAATTTCTATAGGAGGATCCAAGTGCAGCCAGTGCAAACTGATGTCCTGATGGAAAAATTGCCAGGAAAAGCCCTCATTGGGTATACTGAAAATAATATCTTATGTTGTCCCTCAATGCTACATGGGTGAAAATTTATTGTCAAAGAATTTTTTCTTTTAGGAAGATGTGATTGTCACTTGAGCATCTCTACTCTTAAATCAGATCATCTGTTTGCTCTACTTTAAATTTTTTTCTCCTTCACTAACAATAAAATTGATGTATTTCAGGGAGTTTCCTCAGTAATCAAAACAATAACTAGAATGAGAAGTTCAACAACAAAGCCTGCAGTTGCCATTCACTTAGTCTGACTGTGATGATTATAATCCTGCCATATGAAAATAGTCCATCTTCTTGTCTGAGATACTGGTGTAAGCAAATATTCCTTCTCTTTACATCTCTTTACACTATTGACTATGGCTGTGCTTGGGAATGGTCAGGTAGAAGTTAGGCCTTCCTACACCAAAAAGGTGGTGGGACCGGTAGCCCAGCTGAAGTGTTTTTATACTAATACACGCTGCATAATGAACAAACAGAAGGAGCTAGAAGCCATGGTGTGGCAGGAAAGCTATGACGTAGTTGCCATCATGGAAACATGGTGGGATGACTTGCATGACTGGAGTGCTGCAATGGATGGCTACAAACTCTTCAGAAGGGACAGGCAAGGAAGGAGAGGAGGTGGGGTGGCCCTGTATGTTAGGGAGGGTTATGAGTGTCAAGAACTAATTGAGGTTAATAGTAGGGTCAAGTGCCTATGGGTAAGAATCAGGGGGAGAGCCAGCAAGACTGATATCGTGGTGGGAGTCTGTTACAGACCACCCAATCAGGATGTAGACGTAAATGAAATGTTCTATAAGGAGCTGGGAGAGGTCTCAAGATCGTTTGCCCTTGTCCTGGTGGGAG
>VXAK01018618.1:0-17082 GCA_013399435.1 Arenaria interpres
ACAACATTTTTATGACCCACAAGTGAAAAGAACATGATCACAATCTCTCTTGTAAAGTTGGAATAGTTTGGGGAACACTTGATCACACAAAAATAATATAAAACAGTCAAGTTTAAAACAGTGATATTGCATTTATAATGCACATTTCTTTTATCTGTACGATTGGCTTCTTGTGGTGAATATAAACATCTAAAGGGCTCAGTGACATTTTGGAGAGAGAAAGATATATAGTGCTGTAAACAGGCACACACTGATCAGAGAGGCAAGATCAGTTGCCTCTGAAGTTTCTACAGTTCTACACATTTCAACTCATTTCTCAGGCCTGCTGAGAGCAATTAGGTCCTATTGTTGGCCATGATGTCTCCAACAGCACACAAATCCTTCAGTTACACAGAACTGGATGGCCAAGATAATGAAGTTGAAAGTTGATGCTTTTTGTTGGTCGACTTTTGTGCAAATCATGCTGCTTCAGGTAAGTCCTGTAGAAGTGACTAGCATATCCTTTTCCGTGCTGCAGGAAAGAAAGAAAGACACTTCTGAGAGAAAAAAAAAATAAAAATCAGTCTCCAACAGCTCTTAGGTTTAGTATTTCTTAGAGTGTAGAGAAACAAGCAAAACTTGTCACAAACTATCGCTTAAAATTCCCATTGTAGCAAACAACTTAATGTTGATTCACTTTTCAGAGAAAAGTCTTTTTGAGGCTTGATAGCCTGAAAACCAAACTTCACTTGCTGTTTTATTATTCTGTCTAACATGTCACGGCAAGGATTCCAATGTGCCTATGCAGAATCAGTATAAGACAAGGCAAAGAGTCAGACTTGCAGGTTCAATGTTACTGGAATTTCCAAGCCTATTTTTTTCCTAGTTCGGCTTGTTATTTGAAGCAAGATCTAGAATCCCCCCAAGATTCAGAAGCCGGTTTTCCTTCTCTTTCAAAGTGAACCATTATCCCCATCACCAAATGACCCTTTAGTCTGGTTTGACAGAGACGAAAAAATGGTGCATTAGTGCTACAATTCAAATTTCAGCATTTACTGTCAGGCTGCAAATTAACTCGTGTTACACAGATGAAGAAGGTCAATGCATTAGCAAACCCATATCCTAATCCACCAGCTGTGGTAGTTATATTTCCTCAAGACACCGGCTATTTTAACTGTAATTGGGAGCAAAGGTAACAAATGATTTGTACTGGCATTCAGAAAAGCCTTGGGTTAAATTCTGATCTCAGTCACACATGAAGTTGAGACAAGGAACTGACTCACTTGCTGAAGTGTTGTCATCATCATCATCATCATCATCATCATCATTGTGTAGTAAAGTTTGTAATGATGAAATCAGGTTTTACCTTAGCTCCAAATCAGCTAAAACCCTACCTGAAATTCGCTGTATTTCTGTGCATGAAGTGTTCCAACTAAACCATAAAGGAATCTTAACTTTAGAATGAATCTTTGCATCAAGCCATCCATGTATACGTGTTGATGCTTGCATGCTGACACACAAACACATCCAGTCTCCGTTCCATTTAACATAAACATATACATTAGCCATACTTATTCACTACATATATTCGCTAGTAGACGTACGAAATGTGTCTGCTGTATCACAGGGAAGTTAGGTTACTTACAGGAAAATGTTAACATGTGTATTGTAATCACATCTAACATCATCTAATCTAGCCTGCCTATGCCATAGGATGCACGCAGAAAAATGTGAAAAATATTTATTTATAAGCTATCTGTTCAACACAGAGACAATTGCCAGATGTGTTATTAACATTAAAATTAAAACATCTAATGTATTATGCTTTGGATGTTTCGCTTCTGCAGTGAATTAGTAGCAGAATTAGAAAGGATTTTTTAAAAGCTTCTGCTATATTTTTATTTTTTACATTGTAGTTAAGATTAATGAGATCAGAATCTTCATGATGTTTTGATGCAGTGTATATGATCAGACCAATCAAGTTTCTAGACATCTTTTAAAAGATCTATTAAAATATTGCAAGAAACAACCATTCCAATAATAGTAATAACAGTAAGAAGACATATTTCATCTTCAGTATTTTTTTTCCCAAAAGTTCACTAATAATTGCAGTTATCTTAAAAAAAAAAACAACAGGTAAGTGCAGGGATCTAGATCACTGCCTGCCGTTGAGGAGCTCATGCTGCAGCCCAGACACAGTAGGACTTCAGTGGGTTAAAACCCTGCAGATGGGCAGCCAGGGCAACTGCTGTTTGGTGCAGCACCACTGCCCTGCTGCTCCTGTCTGACACAGTGCCTTGGCGGTCCTCCCCTGGCACTTGAGCCACACAGCAAAATCCGGTTACAGATATTCTTTCAGATAATACAGAGATCGAATTACTGGCTGTATCTAGCCTTTTGCCACGTAAATTAGTGCTTTTTAAAAAAATTTTTAAACTTCACTTAATAAGCTTATATTACAATGCAATCAGGCCATTTTGTAGTAATAACTAAATATTAGGGTTCAGCACACCTGCGACTGTCATCACCTACAAAAATCCTTGTCCCAAACCCTAAAATATCCTTGGCCAACACACCAAGTGCATTGGATTTCAAAGGCAACTTTTGACCTCGACGTTTTAGGGGTTTTTTTCTGTATTTGCACATAAATTTACGTGCAAGCAAATCTCTCCATGTCTATACCAGTTTCCGTCTTTTTACAGATGGGGAATATTAATCAGAGAGGTTAAATGGAAAGGAGGATGGACTCAGCTTAAAACAGAGGGCAATGCAAGTTCTGACATCTGTTTCTGGCTCTGTGTGTGTGCATGCATGTGTGTTCAGAAATAAACTTTAATAAGAAACACCAAGCCTCTCTGTATCACAATTTCTCCATCTGTAAAATGGGAATAATATTGCTTACCTATCTCCTAGAGGTGCAGGAAGGTTTAAATCACTATTCTTTATAATCCACTTTGAGATCCAGAGATGGCAAGTGCTATAGAAATGGAAGTATCAGAGTCAGTGTAAGAGCTGGAACAAGAACACCATAATTTCTGGTGCCTAATATCTCCTCTGAGGTCACAGCTCTCTCTTTCATCCCTGTTTTACCTCCTGTTCCAAACTTTCAAACCTAGTGCATAGGAAGCTTCAAGCCTGCGTAAGTACAGGTACTGGTTAGAGATTTTTAATAATAAATAGTTTCATAATTCTGTTAATGTAATCGTACTATTTGTACATATATTCTAATAGTGTTTGAGGTGAACAAGATGATTAAAGAATCACAAGTATTCCGATTAAAATTCTTGGGGTACATGATTTGGCCTTTACTGAATATTGATCCTTCCCCAAAGATCTCAACAAAGATTTTGAGGGTTACAGTAAGAGCACTCAAGGCATAAAACGTATATGGAATTGCAATAAAAACTGGAAATAAAAACCAGCAAAAAAATATATTAAGATTCATTTGTTCCTCAGTACACATTAGTAAGCCTCCCACTCACGGCGAGCTAGTTCTGTGTAGACTGACGAGAGAAGACATGTAAAGACATCAGCAGCAGATGAACAGAAAAAGAAATGAGTAACACGAACAGAAGAAACAGAAAAGAGAAAATAAAGTATGCAATGATTATTGCTAGCTTATGAATCAGAAATGAACAGAAAATACTGTAAAGCCCTAGCCTCTTTAATAAATCTTCCTTTCTCCCTGTTGTGAATCATCCTATTGCACCCAAACTGGATGTTAGACTACTACTTTACAGCCACAGATACAGCCATATACATTTCCTCTTGTGGCAAACCCTCGCAGTGATTGCCTGTACTTGGAAGAACCTTCAAACTCTGAATCAAAATTTTCTCCTGCTTCGTGTTGCTAGCTAATTTAATTAGGACGGCGAGAAGGCCCACTGCTTCCCCCCACAGCTGGCAACTAAAGCAGCAAAAGAAAACACATCCTATACCTTTTATAACTATTGTCTCTTTCACTGTATCCTACACTTAAGAGCTCCATAAACTCCCACAGAATTATATCTGCTACAGCCAAATGACTGCTGAGGTTCCCCAAGCGCCAACAGCCTAAACATGCAAATGGACCCCTAGATAGTAAAACCTCAAAATCTGTCAAATGCCAGGCATGCTGCTGCTGTTGCAGAAATACTGCTGGTGCCCCTTCACTTAGGAGAAAGAAGGCCCTTGAACCTAAAAACCTCTCTTTTAAATCAAAGCAAGCGATGCAACAGGAGAACAGGGGGAAAAAGCCAGTACGTAAACTGTCGTCTTGCTATTTCACATCCAAATTCTAGAAGTTAGCACAATATCCAAGCAATATTTGTCTTCATATGGGCGTTCCCATATGGGCTTCTGTGCAAGCCCTCAGTGCATTACGGGTTTTCTCGTGGGTCCCCTGTAAAAAACGTGTGCCTCGCCGCGCCACGTTTACGCAGAGCAGGTTGTCCCCATGCAACCCTGCAACTGGTGCAGAGATTGCGGGAGGCTGCCGTCTCCTGCATTCTGCTCAGAAACAACCCAGCCAGTCAGGCTTTACAGCGAATGCCTTCCACTTGTAGCGAACAATCAGCTAAAAAGGAGATAATTGCCTCATGTGCATTATGGCAATGTTGGGTTTAAGTTTGCATTATTAATTTTAACTCTTTTTATATTTTTATGGTTTGCTTTACAGTCTATATGTTAGCTGCCGCAGATGAAATATTACCCTTCACTGAGTCCCATTAGCTTTGACAGAGCCAGGAATGGATAATTCTAGCGACAACCAACAGACTGCAAATTCAGCATTCTTGTTGTGACTCGGCCCAGTTGAATAGACACCAGGATCTAGGTGGTGGTTGAAGGTATTCTGGATGAAATAACCTGGCTGCTTCAGTTAACCTGGAGCTCTAGTTCAGTTAGCAGCAACTATAGTTTTGGAAAGAGGTCAACAAGTGAACGGGAATGCAGAGTAAACTACCATAGCTCCCTCACCCTTTGTGGTGGTGCATCCAGGTAAGGGGTGAGACACACGGCTGGGGCTGGGGGATGTAGGATGGGGATTACTCTGCTGCCACCCATGTTCTGTGGATAAAAAAGTATTCCAGTCATTGCAGGTGTCAATTCAGTATCTTTTGCAATCCATAAAGTCATTTTTTTTTTTTTCAATGAACAGTTACGTGAAGGTTTTTAAAGCATTGCTAATAATATTTTATGAAAACTCCACTAATGGCATTATAAAAAGAGATTTTCTTATCCAGTCTGATAAACTTTGATACACAAATACGAAAATAATATTTTTCTCATATATCTTTTCCTCGTGAATTAGTTTCGGGGGAACTTTTTCAAAATTTCCTCTCAAGTCTTCAGTTAAGAGATTTTGTGCTTCAAATCTATGTACTCTGTAGAGCACGCTTGGACAACATAGGTTGCATTCCGGATGCCCATGTTACAATTTACACAATTAATGTGGTTTTGTTACCTCTGTATTATATCAAATAGTTGAAAAAAAAGGGAAGATGGAGCATACTTACTGTTGTACTTAAAAAAAAATGTAAAAAAATAGGTCAAGTCTCTCCTAGTGTGAGTGAGTCAGTTGGAGCTGGCTCTGGTGGCCACTGTTTATGTGCTTATCTGTATGTCTGAAGACTCCTGAAAGCCACCAAGGGAGTTAGGTAAGAATGAGACCACCTTCTCTCTGGCCATTTCTGGCATGTCACAAGGTAGGGAAGGCAGGAGAAGCTCCCGCATGTGAACCTGTAACGTGCACCAAAGCAGAATTTGTCCCTAATAAAGATGCGGAATTCAGTACGACCGCAATGTTCTTTATGGGATCTGCAAAACCCCAAATATAGGTACTGTTTCTAAAATAAAACAACATCATTTGGTCTGATGGGTAAAAATACACAGATTTCATGTGAAATAAAAAAAAAATTGTGAGCATTAGGTCTTCAGGCTGTGAATAAGTAAAGTAGGCCAAAATGCTAAAGTTTGTAATTGTTGCACTGAACCTTTTCTGGAAACAGGCTTACTTTTAGCTAAATAATTAAACCCCATAGATCATTAAAATCTTTCCTTCCTTTGAGAATACATCTTTACTTCTGGAACAAAGATGATGATGCCAAAAAGCATCAACTTTTGTATGAAACAAACAATTTAAATACATATATTGTCCTTTCCTTTTGTGTCACATTAAGTGCGTACGTTTCCATGTCTCTATTGATTTGAATCAGTTCAAGAAACAGCAATTCCCAGCCAAATCAGTGGTGGACACTGCACTGACCATCATCTAGTGAAGGTGACTTCGCTACCTACTCCATGAAAAGGGGGAAAGAGCTTTGTCCTTTGCACCTCAGTACAAAATATCCACTTTTCAAATTTGAGTGTAGTGTTGGATTCTGTATCAACAACTTAAACAGATTATCACTCTTTTTTGAAAAAAGTTTATTGACCAAATTTCTGACTGACATATATTGCCACTTCCATTAGCTTCATTTTAAGATTGGAAAATACATATATTTTTGATGCATGTCTCGGTAAATATTTTCGTATGACAAGTGGGCTACCTGATACAAGTGTTTTTACACATCATGACAGTCACTGAAATAATGTTTCTCTGGTGCTATTGAGTGCTCTGAGTTTTATATTCTACCTGGACTTAGCCAATCCTCCAAAAACAAACAAACAAAAAAGCATTAAACTTCTTAAGAATAAGTATCCAAGTCGCAGTTCATGTAAGCACCAGATAAAATTTCCCCCTCTTTAGGACTATCCTCAAGCATAAGCTTAAGTTTAAGCACTGGGCTTTAATCAACGTGTGCTTTACATTGAACATAAAATTAAGAAGGACTTTCTTCTGAATCAAGTCCTGGATTTTGTTGTCAATGTTCTGTGGCACATAAGATACTTCTATGTGTATTTGATTTTCTGTTCTAAATGCTGACCTTTTTTTTTTTTCTACTGGCAGCAACAGCCCAGTGGCATAGTATATGTCAGATTTGATTTATCTCTGGTTGCCATTATTTACTACAGAAACAATGCTTTTTGGTTACCACAGTTCAGCACAGAAAGTGCTAAGCTATATTCTATAATGTGCCATAAAAATACCAAAGACTGTTCTCCCATAGGATACAGTGAGCAGAAGAAAGCATTTTCTGTATTATTATAACTGTATTATCTACCTGAAGCTACTGAAGATAACACATGACATCACTATTACATTCAGAGAATCACGGAATATTTAATTTTGCGAGAGTTCTTATAATTAGGTACTGTATTAAGGCCAATTAAATAAGTCCTAAATTATTCCTGACATATGTCAAACTTAGCACAAAGTGTATTCCCTAAGAATATTTTCAAATTCTCCATCAACAACTTATTCTAATTGCATACATGTTCTAGTAGCAAATTCATATTCTTCCCAATTCACTGCAAGTTACTAACTTTGGTACTATCCTTAGGGACACCAGTATTTGATTTCTTTCCTTTTTTATAAAACTTCCTTATGTATTTGTATGCAACAATCATTTCTTCCCCTCAATCTTCTTTTCTTCTTCCTCTACGTGGTTTTGGGTTGTTTTTTTTTTTCAAAATCACCTCTTTATTGCACTCTTCTGAAATCTGCAATATACATCTCTTCAAGCTGACAAGCCTGAAAAGGAACATGTCAGTTTGAGGGTTAACCAATGCAGAATACGCTAAAGGCTGGTTAAAACGTAACTTAAAATTTTCAGTGCCCTGGGGAGAAGAGGAGGGATGTGAACCATTCCTCCTAAATTGCTCTTAAGTGCCTAAGTTCCCTATGGATTCAAGGGAGAAGCAGACACTTACAGGTCACCATTTGGTGGCCTTCAGAGGTGCCTAAATTAATCATGCTGGATTTGGCCTGAAATAGTTAAGTTTATTGGTTCTTACATGAGGTAACTTGCATTGCAGTATTACATCAGCATCACACTGTGTATTCTTATTCACTTTATCTTTGCCATGTTTTTTCCACCGCCCCTGTCTCGGCAGGGATTAGGCTGCATTAGGATCTGGCAGTTATGTCCCCTCTTTTCGTGAACATTTTGCTTTCCATTTCTAAAGCTTAACAGTACTTAACATTGGTTTTGATGAGCAGCGTGCACTCAGATTTCAGAGAGTCGTTCCCAGTTTACCAAGATAACATACTTAAGTGTATCATACAAACTTCTCACAAACCTTTCAAAGCTTCTCTTATTCAGAAAGTCATATTGGCTCTCTCTCTATCCATGAATGAAATTTTCCCATCACCATTCTTCGTCACTTAAGACTATCAGAATGGAATGATTTCTATCCACATGATTAAAATTTCTCAGCCATATCGAGTAATATGTGGGGGCCACATAGTGTGATCATACCCAATCTGCTTTCAGGAATGCTCCCTGGCCCACGTTCTGACAGCCTCACCACGAACAGGACTTCTTAGGGAAGAAAACTAGTTGCCACAGGCTAAAAGTATGCCAGAGAGTGCAAGAGTACAGACCATACCATTCCAGTGCTGGGAGGGATCCTGTTTAATTAGTTAGAAGCAGCGTAGCCATATTGGACATAAAGGATATGGCAAGTACAAAGCACACAGCACTTTATGTCAAGTAGAGCAGAAAAAAAAGTTATTACTGCATCTAATTTGTAAGCAAGAACTGTTTTAGATCTCAGTTCCTATCAATACCCACAGCTGTGTGCAGCTACGTTCAATTGTCATCGAAATTCCAGTTGAGAATAGATGGATGTCAAATTAAAGCACAAATAAGCAACTAAAAAAAGTCACAAAGTGACAGAATTTTACTCTGACATTAAGATGAATCCACAGTATCAACACCTATAAAATTCCTTATGACTACAGAACGGTTGCATTCAAGCAGTTTCATAATGAATCCTTTTCCAGGGCTGAATGCAGCCATGATGCTGGAGGTGGAAAGATAAAGTCAAAGGATTTGGGTCAGTTGCTAAAAGAGGAGTCTGTCATCCCTGTAACTTCTTTGGTGAATCTACTCTGCATCCTTTTTCTTTCTTTCTAATCCACATTACTCCTGATAGCCTGTGAAAATGTCATGTAAAATAACATCATTTACACACACGAAATAGCTTCATGTGTGTGCAAGAAATGCAGATTTACTCTTGCAACTCATGCATGCACATTATTTTCAGGTAGAACTGAGGAAGCAAGTTCTGAAGGTTTGCTTCTCCATGTCCACAATGGTTTCTTCCACTACTAAAGACCATTATTCTATCAAAGAAATAAATTATCTTAGGAGAGTTTGGATTTTCAGTGAATCCACATTGATTACTGTCACCATATTTACTTCTTCCAACAATTTATTAGGTATTGAAGTTAAAAATTGTAGCCTAATTGTCTATATCTCCTACGTCCTGACTTACAAGAAGGTACCAAATACATCATTCTTCGCTCTTCTGACTTCACCATACCGTGTTTCTAAAACAAATTACATATATTGACCGCTACTTCCCGGCAGCAGTCATCCTACTGCTGGCATGAAGCTGTGGGTTCTCGGTGGCTGGTGTACAAATAGAGCTGTTTACAGGCTTCCCAGATAAATAGCAACACTGATCCCTATAGTGTGCTTTGTCCAAACACGATAAATAGATGCAGTTCCTTCTCTTACCAGCTAGCTGTTGCATTCTTTGAATGGCTTTCCCTATTTTTTGTCAAGTTTGGTCAAGTTAAAAAAAAAAAAAAAAAAGGAAGGAAGGGAACCCCTCAAAAATTTAAGCAGTGGAAATGACAGTGGAAAATCAGAGTTATTGTCTGCAGCAAAACAAAATAGAAAAAAGAATAATTTCCTCTGCTGTGCAGACCCAGGCGTTCCTCAGGCAGAGGCAAGCAGAGAGGAAAAGACTTTGCTGTGCACAGACCCAAGATCAGGCACACATTCAATTCTCCAGCTCCTGACTGTCACAATCAGGAGGTTTGTACATTCAGGAATAGCATTTATTCATAATGAATAGAATTTGCCAATCAAAAATAAATAACTTCAGTGCCTTTGAAAATTTTAAGTGCAAACATCTCATTGCTTTCCAAAGAGTCTCATGTCCATAAGTGGCTAAATTACTTCTGTCATACAATTTAAATTTATAGGACAAGAGGCATTTTGGAATTTTAAACCAGCGTTAACACAGTAATCTCAAAAATTACTCCTAAAGTTTCAAGCAACCTTTCTGCCGGTTTCTTTCATATTCCACTGGTAGGAATCCAGAAAATGGTATTTCATTATTTAAAAAAAAAATTCTCCACAGATGGTATATTCACAGTAGACATAAGCACTCTCAAAATTGACATAAATGAATAAATATAGCACTAGTCTGAGACAGATACACAAGACTTCTATATGTTCCAGTCAGAACTGGCAAATACAGACTTTTACAGCTATCAGAGGAAAAGAAATAGTTGAAATGATATGACACATTAAAAGTATAATTTTCTTTCAAATAAAAGTTACCCAAGTTTTTTTAACCTTTGTTATTTTCCTGCACCGTAGTTGCAAAGAACCCTATAATTATTTAAGATAAAAGATACTATGTAAACCTAATAACAGGTACATTTTTAATCAGTATTTTCTCCAGTACAAGGTACTGTTAATTCTGTCCAATATCACAGTTACATAAAGATATTCAAGCAAATAGAATTTAAATATAACAGCTAACACCTGTGCTTTAAAATAAAAAAAAAAGAATGCTTATTTCTTTTGCTTATATTCATTATTTTCATAAAACTTGATAAAAATAATGTAATTTATTTTATTGGGCTACAGTCAAGTTATCTTTGCATATTTATATATTCCTTTCCAATTTTGCTTTCTGAATTATCCATTTCCTTTCTATTATTGCAGCAGTACTCGGTAAGCGTTCTTCCCTTTGAGCAATAGCTGCAAGAGGAATACGTTCAGATGAAGAATGCAAACCACTCATGAATGTGAGATAAAAATACCTTTCAGGAGTTATGCAATAAGCATTGAACAGTGAATCATCACAAATGGTTTATTCAAGATCATAGACTACCTACAATAATGAGTAAAAATGTATCATAACCTTATTATATTTTAATTAGTATTACCAGTTTAAGTTTTATTTTAAGTTTGGGGGGTTTTTGTAAGCTTTATTTACCTAATAGAGATGATGTATCTGAACTGGCAAACTTCAGTTATAAGTGAATAAATGTCTCAGCATTTCAGATACCGTTGTTTGCAAAAATGGTAATGCTCTATTAGACTTTTTAGAAAAGAGTAAGTTTTCAGTTAGATTTCTTATCATTATTAGGTGTTGGCTTTTTAACTTCAGCTTTGCTGAGCAATTTTGCATGTACACAGTCATTCTCATTTTGGCAGAAGTGAGAGCTGTATCCTGTCACAGAGATAAATTCCTGGATGTAGGTGAAGAGTTCCACTGCCTGTGGGAGGGTAAGTGGATATTCAGCTGTGCAGATCAGATTGCAAGTTGAAAGATACAATTTTAACATTCTTTTTGAGCACAAAACTATACTATTCACAAAGGAACAACTCTTTTACTATGCACATATCATTTGTTTGTTCATACCAATAAAAATTGCATTTCAATGCGACTTCTTTTTTTGTTTGTTTGTTTTCAATCCAATGTTAGAATGTTTTCTTTCTTCTTACCCTAAGAACAGCAATTTATTGGTGCTAATTTGTTTGATTTTACTTTGGTGCATTTTCACTTCAAGTATGTGCGAAAATCACAAATTGAATTAAAAATTATTAATGAAGGGACAAGACAGCTCACAAGTTTCCCTGATCCGTATTAGAAATCAAGTGGGCTGATTTCAAAAGCAAAAATGTAGACAGGCCTCATTTTTAAAATTAATCAAGTGTCCCATTCAAAATAGCTGTTATTTATGTTTATGCAAATGTAATGCTATAATGTCTATGACAGCTGTGATAAAACTACACAAATAATTTCCAAAAATGAGATGTAACTAAACAAAAAACCAAAGAAAATCCTTCTTCCATCATAGTAAATGTACAAAATTGTAATTTCCTTCATTTTTTGGGGAAACTTTTCCAAAACAGTAAAGAATTCTTGCTTAAAACATCTTTTCATACATTTATATTAAACATCAGCAGAAAATGTTGAGTTACATATCCTGCCATACAGAAACAGGCCTTTATGATCCTAACTAGATCAAAACACCGAAAAAATATTTACATGCATTTTTTTTATCCCTTTGAAAAATAAGCAAAGTATTGTGAGACACTTCCTGTCCTGGTATAAAGACATGAACATTTTTCTCCTCTAGGTCATTTGTTCTAATCTAATTCAGGGAGATGGATAATGATTGTAACTTAAACCGTTTTCTGTGCGAGGCTCTGTGGTAGATTATCTGAAATAAATTGATGATCCAATTCCTAAACATTCAACTGTGCAAAGACTTTTGAAAGCTTTTTAATTTTATTTGTAAACCAACTTGACCTGGATAGGTCAAGTTGAACAAGTGCCAAATATTTTGTAGAACGAGACCCTCAGACCACACATCTATACTTTCACGGGAACATAGAAACTTGTGCTTAGAACCAAGCCCAAACGTCTTGGGGAAGAGACCAGCTTTTTCATTCTCTCTCTATGTATATGCCATACCTAACACGATAAAATCCTGATTCGTATATAAAATATGTTGGTGGTGTTGGCAATAATTACCGTGATAACGATACGGTTTCATCAGTGAAGATGAAGATGCTTGCGTGTATGTGGAAAATACTGCAGTGTCAATTAGGGGGCTATTTAGAACACAATTATTATTCCAGAATGCTTTCTTGCATAAACACTGCTATTCTGTGTAGTAAATTGTGCATTTATATAGTTTATTTTAACCTGCTTACAAAATAGATTAAGCTATGCCAAAGTAATTTTCTTTAGAGCAAAATAAGCACTTATACATAGAAAGTTAAGGCATTATAGCAATATTGGACTGTTTTCATATATAAAAAATGTCTAACCTCTTACTAGGAAGAAAAAAGTACTCTGTCGCTAATGTCAATACGTAACTTAAGGAAAGCTCTAAAGTATTATACAAGAAAGGCACATTTAGAATGATCCACCGCTACAGAAGAAAAATTAAAATAAATTAAAGCTATTTCGTATCCTCATTTATAGACCAAAACACTACTGAGATGGATGTAATGGTGCTGTTCCCGCTGTTACCATCTCAGCGGACCCGATCCACAGTATTAGAAGTAGATTAGAATCAGACTGATCAGGCATTCATTGCGAAGATGGGTCTCTGTTAGATATCCTACAGAATCTGGTACAACAGAGTTTGAAACTTGGATTCGGGTTTTTGGTGACTACAGTAAAAATACTTAAAAAAAAAAAGCTAGTATAAGCACCACTGAATGAAAAATTAGGTAGAAATGGTTAGAATCTATATTTAGAATATAGGAATTGTTCAAAAGCTACATTTTATTTTTCCCACCAGTGTTATTTAACTTATTTTATTTTCTTCAGTCAAGTTCAGAATGTCATGTTTTAAGAACATTCAGGTCATTACGAAAATTTCTTAACTGTTTGCAGAAAAGCAGTGTTCAAATCACACGGATGAATAAGAAGAAATAAGTGTAAATTACGCAGCAAGAAGAATATGCAAGTTAGAAGAATCCTGGAGTTACTCTCAATGAGAAAACCACTTCCAAAATTTCTACAATCTATTGATCCCATCACAATTTTATAACTTGTATTCATAATAAATATTTAAAACTTATGTAAAAAATACAGCCTTCAAAACATATTATTTGAGTACAAAGAGATGTACTTTTGATCTGCTCTGTTCAGAACAATGTACAGAATATGTATGTTTATGTGGACAATGGTGTATGAAGAAGTCCAATGGCTTAGAACAGTAAGGTAAAAATTTGACCATGGGACATAAAAAAACCTCTTTCAAGTATGAGGGTTTACATCTTTTCCTACATTATAATTTGCAATATAGCTGCTGCTGCTTTCATTTATCCATGCAATGACCTCAACCTCAACCAACAAAAAAGCAAACACCTAAATCTCCACCATTAAGCCTTTGGTTTCAATCATACCCCATAATCATAACTTCGACAGTACTATTTGTGTCAAATGTGTATCATTTTATCAAATGTGTATGATCTTGTCAGTTCATGACCTGGTGGTCCTTCAATTGTTTTGCTGCCTTGCTGCTCTCTTTTTATTGGGAACGGCAAACGAAAGCACCCAGCTTACCTTCTCTGTTTTCATGCAGTCTGCTGTTTACTTCATGTTCCTATCACAGCTTGTCTAAATTAATTAGTACTAAGCCTTTAATATGACTTTGCATAGAAATATTTTCAGTATTTTTGCTGTTATGCTATGTATTTCCATGGAATGAATAGACCGGATAGAGCAACATAGTGATATGTTTTGTGTAAGGGTTTTGTAATACTTTTTAAAGTGTATTTTCAATTCAATTCCTTTTTTGCAACCTGGCATTATATTTCCTCCTTGCTGGCCTTGTACATTGGGGGACACTTTTCAGGGAATTATCCCATGATCTTTTTTTCTCAAGAAGAGTTCAAATTTCTCATGATAATATACATCGCTTTCCTCATTTATCTTCCCTCAAGTCCTGCAATGAATGTACCCGTTGAAGACCCCATTCACCAAGCAGACACAAACTTGAGCAGATAAGCTCCTGTGGCACAGTGGAAGATCCACGGAGAGCCACCAGTTTACACTCATGGCTATCGCACTGACGGCACAGCTTATGCGAGTAAGCTCGCTCAGCTCTTCCACTGCTCTACAGCTTTCCATGCCAGGGCCAGCAGGGTCAGAAGCAGGCTGGGGTTTCAGGACCATGGTCCACTGCACAACGTGGGCATACGTAGTCTATTAGAGACTTGATTGACCTACACCATTTTATGCCATCTGCAAATACCGCCCCCTTTTTCTCATTTCCATTTCCAGATAATTAAATTTTTTAACTCCATGGATCTCCGCGTGGACACTTGGAGAGCTCTGCTTCTGCTAGAATGTTCCATTTATCCTTATGATTTTTTCCTCTTAGGCACAGAGTCTGGTAATGCTTTGCCGTATGGCAACACTTGCTTACTTTAGTAACAGCTTCTACTACACAGAAGCTATGCTAAAGGGGTTTTTTGACAGTTCAAATACACTATATTGATTAATTCTCACCCACTCTATCAAAATTCTAATAGATGGACAATCTTTCTGTGCAATTTTCCTGGACAGGTGCCAGCTACCTTGTTCCTAAAAACCCCGACTTACAATTTTACATTGTGTGCTAAGGTTTCTCGCTGGACTCTAATTTACAATACTTTCTTGTGCCTTTTTTTTAACGATAAACACAACTTCTGACATTCTTTGGTTACTAGCTTTTGTTAGAAACTGCAAATTAAAGAAACACATAATCCACTGACTTCTTCCTATTTGTATTAGTCAATTTTTCAACAACATCCTCTTCCATGACTTCAGTCTTGCACATTTATTTGAAACGGTTACCTGGGATGGGTGGCTTCCTAAGTACGCCTGTCTTTCTCCGTCCCTCCTCTGGCAAATACAAATGCAAATGAAACAGTTTAGAATCTCTGCAATGTCCTTGACCTCACTAACTGCAGCTCAAGAGACCCACCAATTCTCTCCTAGCTTACGACACTTGACATCTTAAAAATTGTCTATATTTATTTGCATGCCTTTGGCTATTTCTCTAAGAAGTCCCTCTTATCTCCACGATTTACTATCCTAAAGTTTACCCGCTACAACTTATGCTCTTTTCTGATCATTTTGCTTAAGAATCTCTCTTTTTTTAGTTCACATAATAGTTTTTGTTTTCTGCAAAATACTTTTTCTTTGTTGCTACTGATCTTTCATATGGCTGTTTTCATACATGCTTCAATGTTTGGAAAACATATTTGCTGAATATGAGGGTTCTGTTTCATACATTTTAATAACTTTTAAAAAAATCGTTCTACTAACACTGATTTTGATACAATCTTCTTTGTTAAGAATTTGAGTTTGATTTTATTACAATTGCAATTACCGAGTGGTTCTACTAAATTTCCTTCCTGAATCAACTTCCCCTTATGCATTCCTCTTGCCTTATTCATTGAATACTTTGTTACTAATGAATTATTTACTCATTGCTACAACTATTGTGCTCACTTTCTTTTCTTTGCTGTACAGTTATAGTGTACAATTTTACTAAAGAAAATATTAAATAAAGGAAAATAAAACAGAGAAATATTGCTCTTGTTTTGTAGCATTTTTAGCCTTGAGGTTCAAAGCAAAAAAAAAAGTAAAATTAAATCTGGATTCTCAAGTGTGGGTTACATAATACCACTCATTTATATTGTTTACTTCTGACATTTTACCTCCAATTTTTTATGCCCTTATACCAGAAAAGTGTAAAACGTAGACCAATATCTATATGTAAACACATTGTTCAACAATATTACTTACGTTAGCTTAACAAAATTTAAAATCCCTAAGCTATCAATAAAATAAATATTTCATTGTTATTTGAAATAAAACTCCCATGCTGAGAACAAAATGGAACAGAACTACCATTGTGGTGTCACCAGATGTAATCATCATTGTAATGTACGTACTGCATCGGAACTCTGCTGTGATTAGACCATCAGTGCTACAAAACTCAAATTTTTAACTGGAATGATAAAGAGGAAATTAGTACTTCTAGATTACATCTTGGTATTAAAGAATGTTTCTTAGAGGTAAATGATGGAGGACCAGTTAGGGAAAGACAGAGTCACGAGTCCTTAGGTCATAGCTAAGTGAAAAATCACATTGGTCTTTAAGAGTATGACCAGATGATTGACACCTGACATTTTGTGAGCCTACACAAAATAAGCTGATTGTCTCGGGACAAGTTTTTTAGGATGGCTTTCACTTATCAGAATTGGTGTCCAAATTTAGAAGCTTTCAGTAAATCAAATCTAGAGCGAAGCAGTAAAAAGACCTCTCTGAAGCACTGAAATACTCGAACAGCTCATTAAGAAGGGAGAGCTGAGATCTCTGTGCTGAGAATGATCTGTAGCAAAGATCTTGACATGCTGGGACTGCCACTGCAGCACCTTTCAGAACAACTAAATGCTTTATAAAAATAAATAAATT
>VXAK01018619.1:0-58964 GCA_013399435.1 Arenaria interpres
GGGGGGGCAGCGCAGGCCCTCCCTGAGAGAATCCCTACAGCCAGGGGAAAAGCCGGAGGGATTTAAAAACGCCGGTCGGTCGATTTAAAAAAAACTCCCGTCGCCATTTGCGACCATGGCGATGTGGCCATCGCCACATCGTACAGAAGGAAACATCCCCGCCGTTTTTCAGTTCATAACAGTGGAAGCGACGCGGGAGGACTCGGGCCGCGGCTCTTCTGAGGGGCGAACCCACCCTGACAGAAAACCTGCCACGGAACCCACGCCTGGAGGGCCAGAACCACGGCCTGTGCCTGTGCGCCCACAACACCCCATGTGGAGGGCGAGGGGAAGACCTTTCAGCTGGGTGGGCAGAGCCTTCCAGTGACTCCAGTCTACAAAGCACACGGAGCAACAGAAGTGCCTCATCTTCCACTCCTGTGCACACCTCAACCTCACCACTGCACCTGGGCTTTACAACAACTGTGGCTGTTTTCTGTGCTCTTCCAGAGTCACGATTCTCGCTGGAGGGGAGAAACCAACCAATCTTTAAAAAGCAGAAGAGAGAGAATTCCGATACAGCTTGCATTTGGGTTTCTTTTCCCAAAAAATGACTAATATTAATGAACCACGTTTTCACAAATACAAGCTATTTGCCTATTGTAGTACAATACCTGTAAAGATGCTTCCTGAACTTCATGAAAAAAAAAAAAAATATATTTATTGTAGAATGGACTTACTTCTTCTGTCCTCTTTGTTTGCGCGGCACTGAGTTTTGCCTTGGAGTTCTCTCACAAGCTCCATCGGTGCTGTCGCTGGCTTCACTCTTATTTAAAGGCTGGTTTTTCCATGGGATAACATACCCAGGAGTTGGACTGAATTGTTTTAAGTCTCCTTGTCCTAATGAGCTCCGTTCTCCACAGTAACAAAAGGCGCAGAGTTGTTCGCTGTGAAAGGGAAGATAATTAATGCTTTTTGCGGGGTGGGGGGGGGAAACAGCAGAGGATACACCACCAAAGACCAACTTCCATGCCAATTTAGCCCTCTATAACAAAACAATAAACGCTCCCAAGTGCTGTCAGGTATCAGAATTCAGCATCCAGGAATACTATTTCCAGCTGATTTAAAGTTATGTTAAAAGAACTTTTTTGTTCACAAAAGTGTGCAATTAACAAAACAAAAAGCCCCACACATAGTATTAAAATGATTAATACAACCTTTTTGCTCAAAAAATTCTCTAGCTCTACACACATGCTTGCTAAAAGGCGGTGGAAAACAGGACCAAAGAAAAAGAATGGGAGGAAGAACTTCATTAACGCTTCACACCCATTAAAAAAACTCAGCGTTGCCATCACAGAAAAGGCAAAGCTCTGCCTTTTTGAACACAATTAGAACGTTACTGCACACACCCCCTTCTGTAAGCACGGACACCTTAAGTGTAACACGATGTGCAAGTACTATACACCAAAAGGTTTAATGAAACATGGAAAAAAATGGAAAAATGAGAAAAATCATAGCAATGGCTACAGTCACACATACCAGGGCATATGACGTACAAAAAAAATCCAAATATCCTCATTTACTTTAATGTTTAAAACCAAAACAATACCTAAAAAGTTTTACTGGAGGAAATTGATATTTACAGAACTGTGATGGCTAGAAGATCCCTGTACCATTTGCAATTATGTTTTTAACATGCACAACGTAGCAACAGCATTGAAATGACAGCTCTGACAGCGCTCCTTGTGTCACATCATATGGAAGCTACTGAAAAATATTTCTATAATAAACATATCCACAAACTTAAAATGTGAACTTCTGCAACTAATGCAGCTTGCATTAAAGGAAGGCCATTTAACACATTTTTTTATGCTTAAATGAGCAATTCTGTTTTCTTCATATTTTTGCCCCTTAAGACCCCAAAAAGATGCCTCAGGGAATCAGGAGCTTGGATAGAGGCTTGGTTTAGCCTGGATCCCATTTAAGTAGATTTCAGTGCATCTGCAAGGTGGCACATTTGGGGTTGGGGCACTCTGTGGTGGGCGGGCGAGTGGAAGGAGGAAAGATGGGAGAAAGAAAAAACCTTGAGGCTAAACTCTTGTATAATATTCACTAAATTCTGGGAGGAAAAACGCGGAGCGCCTGTGCTTGTCAGTTGGGTGAGGCAAAAGCAGCAACAGAAAAAGGCAAAAGTAGAAAAGGAAAGTTCCAGATCAGAACAGGAGTCACTGATAATCCAACAAAGCCCCTTAGATTTGGTTTAACATACTCTGGGATGGGTCTTTTTGTCCTCACCATGGAGGAACACTAGGAAAAAACAACTCGTACTGTTTGGAAACACTCATCCTCACATTGGTGGCCTCGGTGGCACATCCCTCACTGATCCTGCCTGAGCACAGGACCAGCATCAACCAGTGCAACCCCCGGAGCCAATGGGAAACGACTGACACGTTCTAAAAATCCTTAGAAAAAGGTACCCGAAGACAAAATGATGCAAGGAAAGTATGGATAAGCAGAAGAATGGAGAAAAATTAATATTCACAGCTAAGCGGTACATGTATCTATTTTATAAGCTAGTTTTCAATGTGATAGAGCAACAAATAAATGATTATTTCTATGTCAGAGAACAGAACCACCAGGCCATAGAGAAACCTGACCTGGCCTCGCAGCCAGTGTTGGGAAGAAGGGAAAGGAAAGCTCTTTATGCTGGTTGAGGCTACAGAGACTTGTGAGGAGACTTAAGAGATTTAAACAGGCAGCACCGTGGTACATAAATTACACTAGTTACAAACACAAGATTATCCACAGTGGAATAAATAATTATTCACACATCCTGTTAGGACAGGCTATCACTGCTCATTAAGAGTCTCGAGGATAATTACAACTAAAGCTCCTTAAAGTGAAGTCGTAGTAAATATGCAATAATGTTAAGGTTTATAAAAGAGAAATATGAAACAGTAATTAAAAAAAAAAAAAAACCAAAAAACTTTTAAAGCGATAGTATTTGAAAAAGGAATACGGGGGTAAAGCAGGTATTTCTGGAGCCTGCGAGGCAGCTCCTGTACCAGCACTTCCAGCCCTGGCTCTCTGCAGTGAAACAAGGGGAGCAGGGAGTTTCACAGCCACCCTGCGGCGTGGTGGGGACAGCTGTGAAGCTGTCAAGAATCATATGGTTGGTGCTACTGCTCCTGCTCCACCGAAGCTGGGGACAGCAGCTGAAGCAAGCGCCCCAGCGCTCCCCGCAGGGAGGGGGCTGGGGGAACCCCTCGCTGAAGGTTTGCGAACACCCAGATCCTGGAGCCACAGCTGCAGAAGTAAAAGCCAGGAGCAGCAGAACATCCCCAGCCCAAAGCCAAGAGACCGTGGGGAGGATTATAAAAGGGGAACAAAAAAGGTTTCATGCTTTCCAGAGAGGGTTAAGCAAAGGGGCTTCAAATCTATCAGGCCCCAAATCTACCAGCGAGGAACAAGCACGCCCTGCAGCCTGTCTGGATGCTACAGAGACCCTCCCCAGGAAAGCCACGGTCCTCCATTTCCCAACATGTCCCATCGCCGACTCGTCACGCAGTACAAAGTGGCCAGTTCCATCACGTTAGCCTTTTAGGTTTAAGTGCTCGGTAAATATTTTAAGTTACGTCTGTATGGGCAGAAGGTAGTTTTTTTATTCCTATCATCTGAGGATTGCAAGAAGTACTTACAAATCTACTTTCCATATGTCAATATGCAATTAGAGGATCTAAATCTGTGATGCAAGAAGAGCTCTCATACTGAAGATAACGAAATTGAGATACTGGCAACTCTTAAGATCAAATCCTAGATCTGTTATCGTAATTAGCATATTTTCAGAACAGGCTAATTCCAAATGGGATAACAAGCTAGAGACGATGTCTTTTTATAAGCTACTAAGGAAAAAACGAAAGAGAAAGCTCACCAATACTCCATTTCAGATATATCTATGATGTGCCAAACCAAAATATATATTCATCATTATTTGCAACTTCAACTTCATTCCTAAATTTTCCCAGAACAAATGCTACGTTTTTATATAGGTTTATATAGGTTTGAAATTCCACAGGTGGTTTGTTACCATTAAGTGCTTATAAACCTCATTTCATCCCAAAGGATTTCATACATCTGTATCCACACAACTTCTAATACATAATGCAGAGGAAAAAATATGTTCAGAACACCCAAACATGGCTTTAGGGGATGCTCTAAGAGGTGATAGGGCTAATAATGTCTGACGGTAATGTCCGTTCCTACCAAGCCGTAAGAGGAGACCCAGATTTGGATCTTGTTAGAAAGATGCCCTTTCTGACAGGAAACATGTCGATCTCAGCACTCAGCTTTTTTTCTTCTACAAGTTCTTATTTCATCAAGTTGTCCCCATCAGTGCCTCTTCCTCACAAAGAATTTACTCAACCCCCCTGACAAGAACCTAAGATGCTACAATCCTCCACAGTCCACGTCCCGACACAGGAAAACAACGTGCCCTCCAGCCAGTTAATCCTGGAGGGAGAGGAACAGTCACTATTTCCTCTACTTGACCAGTGACACCCAGTCACTAGGACTTATCCTAAAAAACAGACTTTCCCGTTGAAAGGAGTTCATTTCAACATACGCAGTATTGGGCAACTAATTGCACAATATTAAATTACAACCAGAGAAGGAGAAACATCTTCTGGTTTGTTTGCAAATACCCAGAGAACTAAGCTAAAACTGACAGTTCCCAAAGCCTTTTTAAACAGAATTAAGGCAGACCACCAGGATTACCAACACTTCCATGCCCACCAAGTGCCGCTGGAGTTACACTCCCAAGAGTAAGCAGAAGCCCCTCCAGGATCCTTCTGAGTTGGGAGATGGCCCTGGGGTATCCTGTGTCAGCCAGGGCTCCTTGATAATAAGCAGATGTGCAGGGACTTATGTAAACATGTTGTGTTTACGTGGTGTCCTGTATTTCACAGACCTACACTTGTGTCCGCATGAGCAGCGTCCTGTGGAGCTGGTGGAAATCTTCAGATTGGTCCACGCGAGTTTGTGCGATCCTCACCAGTATCAGACGTGACCTCTCACTCTCCTGCCTATTGTTCATAGCTGGGCAGAAGGCAGGACAGTCTGCAACGATATGGGACACTGCCATCCACCCACAATTCTGCATATCCAGTTGGGGGAATAAATGTCATTTTCATAGGAATAACTTCCTTTCATGTCTCCAGGATCCACAGACAGCTGAATACTGAGGAAGGTGGCAAGGGGCCTATGTTGAGCGTGTCTATCAGTACGACACTTAAAATTATACAACCTTTTTAGTACTAAAAATAGTGAAGGAGTCAGACTAAAGAAAATCCTGCAGCCGCCTGTTCTGCAGAGAGGCATTAAAGGTCTCCTTCTTTCAGGAGAATATGCGCAGGGGAAATCCAAGTGTCCTACAGGAATGAACGGAAGCGGTCAACAGCAGGAGAAACACAAACTCATGGATTCAGCTCAAGAGATGCTCTTCTCTCCCCTCAAATCCCTCCCAGCCTGCTGTGGGATGCCAAATATCAAAAAAGTTTTACTGTGCATTCACCTTTCCAATCAGTCTCGTTAAAAGCAGAGGTCACTGTTGCTGTTTAAACAGGAAAAGCCAATGGATTATACCTGAGAAAACCCAAGGCACAACAATTCCAGTAAGATCCACTGCCTAGAACCGTAGCCTTGAAATTAAATACTAAGCTACAGATGATCACTACTGCCATTTGCCATGATAATGATTGCGCTAAAGTTTTAAAGCAAATAATTGGAAGGCGTAAAAATAAAGATCTATTTCATTCACGCTTTGGGCTGAAAAAGAAGGAGAAGAGGGTATAATTTGATTTTTGCTATGAGTTTTGTTTATTTTTAAAGGAATTACACAATAATTTTCTTCAGTGTATGGAAATGCCTTCAGGATGTCTTTTTCACACACACTTTAGCATTTTTGAAAGGTGAAACTGAGAAGCGTAAAACTTCGGGTTGTGTTGGCAAAGGTGTTACAGAAATTTAAAGTGTTTTTAACATCTATTTTTCACAATTAAAATTTAGCTCAGCAAAATGAAATGGAATATTTGGGAGCAAAACAGAACTTCAGAGCATCACTTGTGCTGATTACTGAAGCAGACTGATGAGTACTGGCCTTGAGAATTCTTCTCCCACCTAACCCTGTCAGTAGTTTTAACATGTGTTAAAAGGCTAAATTAAACACTACAGGGGACCTGCTATTTATTTAGCTACGCCAGGTTGTGCCAATGCACGAACTACTTTGCTTTCGCTCTTGTTTTATGTTGTGTTATTTAAAGAGTAAATTGTTTTCCTCCTTAGTAAAGATGCACCATCACATCATTTATGTAAATCCATATTGAGATGCACAAGCTGCATTTAAAGTGAAAAAAAAAAAAGATTTCTGGCTTAAAACAATGCCAGGGATCTGCATCAGGGTGAGTTCTAGTATATGTGGGATATTCACAGAGGTGAAGTTATTCTAAAACTCAGGGTTTTAGACTAAGCTTTTCAGCTTCATCTAAATATCCTGTAAATATCTGGACTTCATTAATGAAGAAGCTTGAAAGGAAGTTACCAAAGAAAGCTCTTAGGCGATACATAACAACTGCACATTGATACAGGTTTAATAACACAATAAATCACCCTTCTGAATGAATGACAGTAAGGACGGAGAAGGATGAAAAGTGCACCATGAAGATACCACAAAAAGAGAGATGCCAAAGTCCTCAGCTGCAAGCTATGTTTAAGCGTTTGATATGCAAAGTGTTCTCCTTCCAATGGGAAACTGAATCACACAACAACTTGAAATTTTGAAGTGGTTTGACACTATTACACTGAGTCGGTTTTGAAACGACTATTTAACTTGTGCAGCACAATTCCTTTAAAAAAAAAAAGGACTGTGGGAGGGAGTTTGTATGAACTTCAGGTGAAGAACTGTAATACTTTAAGTTTGCATAAAGCAATTAAACTACATTAGACAATAATTGCTTTTCAATTTTTCCAAACGAGCACAGTTGGAATTCTACAGCCATATAATCAACTTAATGATACTCTTCTCATTTGAAAGAAAGAAAACATTATCCTCCAAACACCACTACTAAAACAACACATTTTACTGCCATCTTAAGATTTAAAAAATATGAAAATATGCTCTTGTTCACCGACAATATGTGTCGGCTTTATTTTAAACAAATGTCTACACCTCAGTTAGGATTTCACATACCCTAAATACAGGAGGGGTTACCAGAGTATCAGTGATGAATAACATGAATTTAGAGGTCTACTCCAAGACCATCTAGAAATCATTCTTTAATGTCCAACGGAACTGACTTGTACTCTCAAACAAAAATTCCGTGTAGAATCAACTGTGAGCATACCTGACAGGTGATACTTCAGGCAAATTTGAGAGGCTATTTAACCTCTGAGTGATAAACCCCAAAGAACAGAAAAGTACTGTGGCCCGTATCTTTGGTGTGCCTTTGTGCCCAGAAAGTATTCTTCTGTTCAAGCAAAATTCCCTCTCTTGGCAAATCAACACAGATCAATCAACCAAACCTGCACAGACCTGGCAGAGGTGGCAGCATCTCTCAGGAGGCAACTTCGTATGGCCAGTAAGTAGGGTCTTACTACCTGAAAATTACTGAAATATAACATATACCAAATTGGCTTTAAATAGCAGTTTTTCAAGAAAGTTTCTTCAAAATTGTTCAGTCCCATTAGGGAACGGAAAGATATGCTGCTCTGCATAATTCAAACTTTGTGGTTTTTCTTTGGAAGTACGTTTACAGAAGAGGTGAAATACAACAGAGTGGGGCTCTCGAGTCAGAACTGTGCTGGGTCAGATTAAAGGTTCATCCAGCCCCGTATGGTCAGTGTTAGAAACGGGATAAGGAGAGGCACAGGGGATATTAAAGAGCAGAGCAAACATATGATACTACCCGTGCCTCCCAGTACTTTCAGTTCAGCTCTGATTTCTATATATTCCGTAATTCTCAGTTTCTCTTTCATGAACTTGCCCACTCTGCTCCTGACCGCACGTAAATCTTCAGGAATCCACAGCATCCTCTGGCAAGGATTTCCATGGCACTCCAGACACCCACCTGCTGTGCAAAGAATCACCTCCTTTTATTTTGCATCTAACCCTTAATAGTTTCACTTGATGACTCAGTTTCTTGCATTAAAAGAAACTCAACAGTCAATATACAGCCACCCTCCCCATGCCACCTACAATTTTGAAAGCCTCTCATCTTCCTCCTCCAATCTCTTTTATAGACTGGAGGGTCCTGGCTTCCTATAGGAAGATACTCCATGTCTTTGATCAATCTTTCTTGCTGCTCTGTGAAACTTTTGAAGTTTTACTATATTAATTTTTGAAGTTACAGAGACACTTTCTGTAACCTTATGAAAATTAGTCCAAACTCATTTCTCCAAATGATTCTAACCTCACCAAGTAGATCACACGTGCTCAAGCTTTAGCACATTGAAGGTCTAAGCTCAAAAATTCTCTCTTCATTAAGCTCCATTCTCTCTCCGTCCCCATGTGCAGGCAGACTCCATGTGCACCATCCTTGCCCCGTGAAGCAACATCCTTCTGGCAAAGGCTGGAGACACTCACAGGGATCATCCCTGCAACTACAGCCTAGGGATGCTGGAAGTCCAGATTTTGGTATTTAAATTGCCTGTACTTTCCATCAGCTGTGAAGTGGAAGCAAAGGAAGGAATGATGAATGAATGGGCAGGGCATGGGAGAAGGACTGCTGTGCGAGGGAGATGGAAGGTGATGGAGAAACAGGACCATCAACTGCAGGGAATAATACAGATCACAGATCACATGGAAAGACCAAAGAAGTGAGAAGAGGACACAGCCTCAGCTGACACCACAATGAACAGGAAAATGGAACAGGGGGTGAGATTAAATACCCTGTCACAAACACCTGTCTGGGAGCCACCAGAGATGAAGGGAAAGAAAATACAAATCAGCTGAAGAGTCGAAAAAGGAAACCACAACTGAGTAGACACTGAAACAATGATTAGAACTGATGAGCAGAGATAAGGATTAGAAAAGTAAAGAGAATGAGAATAGTACAAGTAGTCAACAACATGAAAAATGACAACAGAGAAAGGTGGAGGTGAAAAAAACCACAAAAGATGACATTTAGAAGAAACGAGAGAAGATGCTGTGTTTGCTTAGCACTGGAACAGAACTAAAGATCCCAGCTTCTTATCATCGTTTGATGATTAACACGTATCTGTGCAATCCTCTGACAAAGCAGCATCCCATCCACCTCTGAGCTTGGTCTACATGAGACACTGTGTAACCAGCATTGCTGTCAGTCCCTCAGCGTGGTCTGACAGACTGCCAGACTTCAGCATGGCCTGACTGACTGAAATCCTGCTCATGGGGAGCTTCTGTCTCTCTGGCTGCCATCTCTCAGGGGAAAGAAAATCTGTCCACTCGGCAGACCTGACCGGCCGGCGCTGGGCTTCCTGCCCATCAGGGGCAGGACAGCTGCACGTAAGCAGCAGGACAGACCCAGGTGGAGACAAGCAGCCTTGGTAGGATGGAAGAGAGACAGAAAAACTGCCTAAAAGCATCCCTGAGAGACTGAGAGTGGGACTCCAGAGGCCTGGAGAACCTGCTCACACAGGGCAGGAGACACTTCTAAGTCTGGTTTCTGTGGTCAGACCATTTTATGTAACAGATTAATTCAAGGAGCAAAGGTTCATGCAACTTACAGGCCCAGTCATGAATGTAATTATTCGTGGGTGTCAAATACCACGAGGCGCGAGTTCTACATGAGAGCATTAAACACCCTATGGTCACAATGTCAGTTGTTCAACCCAAGAGAAAGGCAGGAGTAAGGCTGCCTGTGAAACCTTTCTTTGGCCCCATTTGTGCAATATGCCTTCTGTGCTTCAAGAAAGATACAGACCATCTGGAGAGAACTCAAACCAGCGAGAAGAGTCAGAGCTCAAGGAGACATCATCTACAAGGAAAGGCTGAACAAATTTGGGATTTTTGTTATGAGGTAAAGCATGCTGGGGAAATAAATCAAGAGCCTTTCAAACAAATCTATCCTTCATTATCCTTGGCAGGTGGTACAAGAAGTAATGGGATAAACCCAGAATGAGGAGAGTGTGGGTTAGACATGAGGAAAGTGTTTCCAACAGTAAAAACAAAGAAGAGACTGGAAGGGACTGTTTAGGGAAGATCTGGAGTTTTTATTATTGGAAGATTTAAGAGCAATTTATGTAAACCACATTCAGGAATGATAGCTGTAGATATCTGCCTCGGAAAAGGAGGTGAAATAGATGATTTCCAAAGGTCCTTTCCTGCCTTATAAATCTGAGGTAGAGTTGCTTCAACATCAATTTGTCATAAAATTCTTCTTGAGGCCATTTCTCTAGTCAGTGTATGAACAGACAGGATGGACAATCAGTACATATTTAACTCTTTTCTCAGTGTGTGGTCTTAGTCTTTACCTACTGACAATATCCAAACTGTGCCCTGCAAGCCAAATCACTCATTTCACTCTGGGCTAGACTGGTCATTGATACAACGCTGAAATATTATTTTACTATTATTACATACTTCATTTTTGCAACACAAAGGAATGCTATCTCCACTTCGCAGATGCAGGAGTCAATCACTGACTTCAGAGGAAGACACCACACATCATAGACTCATGGAATGGTTCGGGTTGGAAGGGACCTTTAAGATCATCAAGTTCCAACCCCGTGTCATGGGTAGGGACACCTCCCACTAGACCAGGTTGCTCAAAGTTCCACCCAGCCTGACATTGAACACCTCCAGAGATGGGGCATCCTGTTCCAGTGTCTCACCGCCCTCACCTACATGGATCTAGATCTGAAAGCGTAAACACAAAACTCTGCAATGATTTCAAGTGCCCTGTTTCATGCATAAGGTCCATTCTCTGCAGAAGGGATTCTTGTAGAAAAACATTCATGTTAAACAAGAAACTCTGTCGTAATACATGTGCACGAGAAGAAATAATCAGTTTCAAAATTAATCTTAATACTGGTATGTCCTAAAATACGTGCTCGACTTTGCAACTTTAACAATTTTAAAATGTATTTTTAATATTAAATATTTTATCTAACTCCCTCCCGCCTAAAGATCTAGCTTCTCCTTCCACCACTGCAGTGTTACTCTGTCCAGATTATCTAATCTCTCTGCCACTCCACAATTTCTTTTTCCACTGAGTGTTGCAAGTTTTGTAATGCGCTTCCTTTGAAGATTAAAAAGATAAGGAACAAAGATAAAAAGTTCACTGCTACTTTTTCACCATTTTCTTTGTTCACAAAATCAACAGATGTTCACCAACCATTTCTTTTCGATGGAATAAAGCACCAGACTCCAAATTTGATCTTAGCAGCAACAACAAAATGAGGGGGAATAGTGCAATTGGTCTGGAATGAAAATTACGTGCTTTGTCCAATTACAAGCGAAGCAGGAAAGCAGGAAGGTGTGTTGCCAGAGGTTTTTTGTAGTTTTAGTGACAGTCTCACAAGAGCAGATATTTAACAGACCACAGTACTGAAATCAAAAAGCTGTGAGAAAATCTCAGCTTCTACTTATTTTATTTTAAGAATGTTCCATCTTCATGATTATGGCAAAAGGATGCAATTAATGCAATTTACAGTCTCTGAAAGTAGACGGAAAGTAAAATGAATCAAAAGGTGGTTTATTCTTCTATGAAATTGTGTTTCTAGGCCATTCTCCTTAGCTTTTAATGTTTGGAGTTGACAATGTGGGAAACAGAGGAGGAAGGTGGAAGTGGGCTGTGCTGTAAATCGCAGCCGGTTTCTGGCTGCTTGCCTGCCTCATGGGCTGCACTTCCCCTGCTCTCTGCAGGCACCGCAAACCAAGGGAGCAGATTCCTTTCGGAGAAGCTGGATTCCACTCAGCCATAAGTCCTGGGCTGACAGAAGCTTCTCACAAGGCTTATAAAAAGAAAAAAAAAAAGGAACAACCAAAGGAAAAGGCTCCAAAACCCATGACACTCATGATATATAAGAGCTGGCAGCATTACTTTTACCACTGCCAGGCTTGATAGTTTATCTGTGCTTGACATTATTGCCCCTCCCCACATGTGGTCAATAATTCACTCACTCCTTCAAGCATACACACACACATAAACACACACACACCCGCCTCACCCCTCCAGCCTCCCTACCCCACCATGGCTCAGGTACTAGCTATTTTAATGGTTTTTAGCATGTTGCTTTCTAAGCACCAATCCTAAATCTGCTGTTAAATTCCCCACGCCAGTCCCATTTGCAGTTAATCCTTCTCTTGGGCTCCCACGTCCCACCTCAGAAAGGTTCCAACATTGACCCATCTTCTCTCTTGCTTTTCTCTTGAACTATCTTAATTTAGCCTCAGCCTCAGGAGGGATCCAGAGAAAACCGGCACACAAGCCAAGCTTTGGCTTGTGTCTCTGCTACTGTAACCCCCATTCTAGTTCTGATATATCCTACTATGTTAAAATCACTGTTTTTCAGTAGCAAATTATTTATTTCATGTGCAAGACTTCATTTTATGTCCTGTGCTTCTCTAACTGCTTTACCTTCACTACTGAAGACAAAACCCCAGAATTGTCTCATACTTAATTCTGAAAAAAAGTGATGCAAAAGCTGCTCTACCTACATTTGCTTCTGGTGGAGGCTTTCATTCTTTCCTGTGTTCTAAGCAATTTCTGCACTGTCTGTTATGATATATTGCCTTAATTCTCCTATGTCCCACATACCTAAATTTATTTCTAAATATATAAACATTTCCACTGGATTAAGTTACTTATACTATAAAATAGAAACAGAAAAACTTTTTTTAAAAAAAATTAAGCTGATGAATACAATTCATTTGGAAATCAGCTTCAAAACTACTTCCCCAAGTTACAGGTTTGAAGAGTCTACGGAGTCACACCTTAATCTGTATCTTGATACACTTCCTCCCACCATTAACGTCATATTTTCTCCTAAGAGAAGGGAGTTAAGCCACCCAGAGTCCAGTCCTCCCACCCCTGCACAGCTCGGTGGCAATGTCAGCGCACCACAGACAAAGATGCAGACGACTGATCAAGAAATCACAGATCAGAAAGGCCTTCTTCTGCTAGGCTTCAAGACACAATGACAAAAAACCCCCTGACATCTATTTTTTTCCCCATTGTAACGATGATATCAAAGACTTCTGCAACTAACAGCAGTTCTACATCTAAGTCTGGAACCAAAATTACATGGGATGAGAGAAAACTATGACTCCCAATTAACTGTTTCACATCTCCTTAATAGATTTCTTTCCAAAATGTCAGAAACAAGGTCTGATCATTGTTACTTCAATTCAAAATTTACAGTATTCAGCTTTTCAATGCTTTGGTCAGCCAAAGCAATGGGCCCGTAATACCTTTTCAACCTTAACTAATTGAAGTTGTAGAACCCTAGAATAGTTTGGGTTGGAAGGGACCTTTAAAGGCCATCTAGTCCAACCCCCCTGCCATGAGCAGGGACATCTTCCAACTAGAGCAGGTTGCTCAGAGCAACCTGACCTGGAATGTTTCCAGGGATGGGGCATCTACCACCTCTCTGGACAACCTAGGCCAGTGTTTCACCACTCTCAACACAAACAATTTATTCCTTCTATCTAGTTTAAATCTTCCCTCTTTTAGTTTAAAGCCATTACTCCTTGGTCCTACCAAAACAGGCCCTACTAAAAAAGTTTGTCCCCAGAGTCAACACTTTCAGCTGGAAGTTAGAGTAAGTTGAAGGCAAGTAAGGGCTGGTTCAGAACCAAGCAGAAGTTGTTTTAGAAGACTGCTGTCCAGCTGTTCAGAAACAAATTTATGGCTAAGGAAAGTGCTGTAATCAACTATTCAGGATCAAAGCAAGAAAGAAACCTTGAGAAGAACAGAGAGCAGATGAAACAGCACTAAAACTTTTGCAAATGATCCAAATCAGGGTCAAATAACCAAAACAGCTGTTCAGTTCAAGTTCCTCTACATATTTACTGCAATTTAATACCAGCTTTGGAAAATTCCATTAAGAATTGAAATTTTGTGTATTTCATTCACGTATTATACACAAGAGCTATTTAACAGAAATTCTCAGTAAGAAGGTGCATAAACCATGACAGAAGGGAAGTATCTATTCAAACCTAAGAAGGTTAAACATGAAAATTATATGTGCAGCAAGTAAATGAATTCATTTTTTGTGCATGGAAAACCTGCTCTGTGTCAGATTAGGAGGAAGTAAAGTGATGACGACAATTCTATCCAAGTCTGTCAGAATATAATGATACCTGTAACTGTCTGGTAACTGGTAAGAGCAACCTCTGGAGCAGAAGAGACCCACTACTGGGTTAAAAGCTGTTACTGGTGCTTCTACAGAGCAGCTCTGCTGGAATTCTCTGGGCACGTTTAAACAGTGATGACAGACAGTGCGGTCTGGTTTCCCTCAAATAACGTAATCAATACTTTCACTGCTTTTTGGGTGATTTGTATAGATAAAAAGTTAAAAAAATACAAACGTTATTTTCTGTATTATAAATTTTGAAATGAGGAAGAGCCCAGTAGAAATGACAAGAGATCTGGTTTACTTTGCTCCTGAAAATATAGACATACAAGCCGAAACTTCAGGAATAACTTTATATGGATTTGCTACTACACCGTTTTCTCAGCAGGAAAGCTTCAGTAATCACATTTTATCTTGTATCACTTATGCCTGTTTTAATTTAAGCAGCTAATATGCTGTAATTCAAGGGTTTACCACTGTAGTCTGAGGACAACACTGGAGGAATGTGCTTTTAGCCCTGACCTCCCTACGTGCCAATTAAGCCATCGGTCTCAACCACAGGCTGCTTGTTGCCAGCACTTGGAAGCACCAGTAAAAGCCCCAGTAGACTGTCCCAAGCCTGCACCCCAAGCACTCTGCACCCCATTGCCCCCCGTCCCAGCCCTGCCCCTTCGCTCACTAACCTGGTTTTAGCTTCCACCCCCACGGAGGCAGTGGAGCTCGCAGACTCCTCGGACACTGAGCGCTGAAGGACGGGTGTTAGCTGCTTGGTGCTGTCTGCTTCCGCCTGGGCATCCTCCTCTGCAGATTGCTCTTTGACTTCTGTTTACAAAACAGGAATAATAGTTAGTTAGTTACTATTTTATTTATTTATTTAGACGATAAAAACAGCTGTTAGCTTTCCCTTGTGCTGCAAACATCCATTTTATTTATAGATAGATATATTTATAGATAGATCGACCCATGTAACTGTTTTCAGACACAATAAATTCGAAGAGTAGGCAAATATTATCCTTCACATCTAGCTAAAACATGAAAATGAATGCTTACAAAGTTATTTCCGTAACACAGCATACCCCTGTGAACTAAAAGATGTACAATAAGGAGTGAGGAATAGGGTAGGGGGGTGCTGTTCAGTGACAACCGTTTCATACAAGGTTGCACTTTTAGACCATCTCGTTCTCCCCACATCTCCTCTCATGTACCTGCTCTGTCATCCCTGAACAAACACCAGTTGAGCACACTCCTCTGGGGTGTAATAAACCTCTTCTCCTCCCAGATCAGCTTTAACTCTGATCAGTTCCCTGCACTAGTTTACTCCTCACCACACTAACTATGCCAGCGAGGTCGAGGAGGTGAAGGAAGGGCGGGCATGATTTATGCCAGCTTAAAGTTCATTCAAACTGTAGGAATAGAAGCAATTTTTGCAGCATCTTTTTACTTAAGGTCAGTTGTTAAACAGAAATATATACCTCTGCAGCTGACAGTGCTTCAGCTTGCCCAGAAAGTTTGTTTGTGCTCAGAAACATGACACACCAAGTTGCGACTGCCTCTGCAACTTAAATCCTGTTCCCATTTGGTTCACTCCTTTGCATGGATCTGCCAGGAGGACACGGCAACGCGCCACTCCGACTGCGACAGAATCCACAGGAACAAGGGTCAAGGCTGGAGAGCAGCAAAATTTGGTATTGCCACTCTCCCTCCACGCTTGGATTTTGAAACCCAAGTAACACAGAAATCACAGGACTCCGGCAGATGTTCTGGCATAGCCAGGTCAAGATGCTACTGCCTGCTCCTGACATTGTCCACGGCTGCTCCATCTGTCCCCACAGCAAGGCCAGACCGAGGACATGGGTCAGACGCCACCATCCAGCACACCACCAGTGAACCAAGGTTTGAGCTGAGAGGCCAATGCATACAGCTCTTTCAAACAAGGCCAGCAAAAGTAAAGCAACAGATTATTTGGAAGATTAAAGATCCGTTAACTTAAAAAAAAAATTAAAAAATACACATGTCAAAATATCATCAAATATTGCAAAGGATAAATGATTGAAGTGGAGAAACGGATGAGTAGAAGAATCTGTGACATGGGTGGGCGTGCACAAAAACCTGCTACAGGCTTTAATCTTATTTATAAGAACAATAAAAGAAAGAAAAATTCTCAGAACATACAACTGCACAGCTTGGTCTGTAATATTGAAATAATATGCCTGCTCGAGCACATGGAGAAGGGGAAATCTTTCTCGTTTAATGTACAGAGATTGAAGTAAAATTACTCTTTAACCTGGAGTGAACTCATTTAGGAAGACAATATATAATGTTTTAAACCCTCAGTGAAGACATCTAAAACATACTGAAGAGAAACCACAAAATTAAGAAAGAAAAAAAAAGAGTAAGAAATTCCTGTTCATGACTGGGTGTGCCAGGTATTTATTTAAGCTGGTGTAAACTGGAATTGCTTCCTCTATTTCCTTTAAGCTACTCAGTAACACATATCTGAAATGGTTTTAGACATCTGGAACATCCAAAAATTATTACCTGTCCAAAAGTCAAATGGTATGTGTTAAACCAAGTCCACCAGCCTGTCCTGAAAAGAAAACTATGCTGGACAATCGTTTGACACTAAATATCCTGTTGGGAATACATCCCTTGTAATAGTAAATGGCTCCGTACAGAAAACAAAACAAAGCCAAACCAATCCAGACCCCACACCCTTAGTTTTTGGCACGTCTGCACAAACAATCCCTGCAACCATTCCTGGAGGAGGGTTCCTGAAACAGGCAGCGTCCAGCGGGGCCATTCGTAATGGCCTGCAGTGAGTTTCCAAAGTATCTTGGATCTGAAGGATAATTTTGTGCAAGTAACCTCGAAATTTCTAAGTACAGCCTCAATGAAGAGCACAAAACATAAAACACCCGTAGGAGAGGCAGACACCAAATCGCTACAAACAAAGCCCACAACACAGCCCAGGACAAGCATGCGTGAAGTCCTTGAGGAAGACCACCAGAAATGGTGGCCTTGCTCTGCTCCATCTCGGTGACTTTATTTAACAGAGTTATAAAAGGAACTCTGCTTTATTGTGTGTGCCTGCAGAAACTTTCAAGTAAGCAAAAGCCATTTACTCTTTGCCAGCCTTCATCCCGTTATACATTAAGGGGAACCCATCACACTGGAAAGGCAAAGTTCATGGGCACTAACTCATTCTCAAGAACTCTGGACTGTGTGAGAACACACAGATTGTTTCACTCCACACGACGACTATATGAGCTTACATCCTTATGGTGCTTTTCCCCCTGCTGCTCGCTTCCCTAGAAAAGAAGGGACCCAAATTATACTAAATGAGACAAACAACATCTCAACTGCTGTCTCTGCAAGAAACCAAACTGTGTCTCAATATGCCGTTGGAAGACTGAAAACACACGGTGCTCACCACACAGAATGAAAATAGCGTTTATGCTAGTCGTGCGTGCCATACTTCAACTTTGTGAAAGTTTTCCAACAGAAGATTAAGGAAGAACAGAAGTAATGCATTTCACGAGTCAAACTCCTCGGAGATGGGAGTCTGGCACTGGCACGGCAAAAGGGCAGCAGATACCCTCATCCCTGCCCCAGAGATGCTCTTGGAAGCATCTGGCACAACCCATTAACTGCTTCTCGCTATATTTAATGAACGTTCATCAGACTTGGTTATGGCGGCCCACTTTGAAGCTTCTGGGAATGGAGGAACCATGAATGATTAATAAATGGGAAGCTCATTTGCAGATTCATATATTAGGTTTTATTTTGCATCCTATTTTCATGACCGTTTCTGTCACAATGGAAGTCTTGCCCATGTATAATGAGTTTGTTGAGGGAGCTAAGACTTAAAAAAGCTAATCGCATAATTACTGAGAGTCTCTAAATTCTTGTCACTATCTTTTACTAAAACATTAGGAAAATAGTAGGAAACATAGCATTGAAAAAATTATTGTTTGAAGACAATTACATGAATAGTTCTTCCCCACCCGACTGGTAAGGACACAAAGGCCTTCCTTTCTCGTTAAGGCTAAAAGAAATCCCCAAAAGGAGCCATCAAAGGGGGTGAGATTCCATACGCTTTACACCCTGGGGAACATTCATAGAACCACAGCATGGTTGAGGCTGGAGGGCAGCCCAGAGGCCACCTTGTCCAGCATCCCCAATCAAGCAGGGCCACCCCAAGCCGGTTGCCCAGGACTATGCCCAGATGGCTTCTGAACATCTCCAAGGATGGAGATACAAAATAGTAGGGGGGCGTGGGTGGGATGAGAGAAAACCTAACACAGACAGGGGACAGATATGCAAGAAAGTCACAAGGATTAATAAGATACAAAGATTTACAGTATGTGCATTAAATTACTCTTTTAATTAACACCTGCGTTGTATTTGCCTAAGTAAGACATTTACATTGGGCTTCGGGTTAAGACGACAAGTCCTTAGGTTTTACAGTACTGAAGAAATCATCTCGAATTTTTCAAATGAGGAAAAAAAAAATTAGTCTACAAAGGTTCTGTATTTCAAGAACTCAAAAATTTCTTCTCCTAGTAATTATTTTTATTCCTCTTTCTAGAGCAGTGAATACTCGAAGGCAACAACAAGCAGCACATACCAGTTTGCATCCACGACGTGGATTGATCCCTTCCTAATACCATTTGGTCTCCTTACTTAGGTGTCTCATATAGAGATTTATAACGTTCAGATTAAGAATTGTGCTGATAATTTCCTCTTTTCCTGCTCTATCTTCAGGCCCACGGGGAGAGGTTTCTAAGGCACAGACCCGCACGGGACATGTCGCCTCACAGGTGGAAGCCCCATTTTTCCTAAGCCCACGTGCGGCAGTGGTTCTCTGCAGACCATCACATGGATGCTTGTGGAAAAGAGGAGACTGGTGATGACTGGAATTTTGTTCCATGATTTCTTTGGGGATGTGACGAAGAAGGAGTGATGAAGCAACACCAGCTAAAGGTCTAATCCGCCCTTTTGTTACAAACAGACCTTTTCTGTTGTCTAGTAATCACAAGACGCTATTCCACAAGCCACTGGAGTAAACCTACAGCACGGTAAGGAGATAAGTATGTGGGCTCTGCTATGGCAATCGGGCAAAAAAAAGACACCGGTATATCCAAAAGTTACTTTTAAAAAGTTAGAAACTATTTTCCAAGTCAAAACCTGAAATACTGTAAGAGTTCTCCCACAAAAAAAAGTCCTTTAAAATCTAATGAGATAATATTCAGTATATAATGACACTGAGGAAAAAAAAAAATCAAAACAGCTGTCATAAACTTAATAAAATAAATGTTGTACCGCTGTTTAGATGCAGTAAGTTGACTGTTTAACCAGTTTACTGGTTGAGACTCTACTGTCAGACCTACTGCTAATTTGGCAGACGGCGAAGCAAATGTCACGAGCTTCCAAAACTTCCAGTAAGAACAAAAAGTAGAGCAGGCTGGAAAACACCAGTATCGCCAAACACAGCAGGGACGCTCCAGGGGTCTCAACTGCTGCTTACCGAGATGTTCAGCAAGTGGGAATAACGAGTTTTTAATCAGCAGATGCAATTGTTATTTTTGCAAAAATAACAGAAGAGCTAAGGGGAGAAGGTGTTTTACACAGCATCGTAGGGGGCTACAGAGGAACCAATAGAACCAAAGTGCTCCAGCTTAGACAGATAAAGAAACCAGGTCAGTGTAGCTAAAATATGAAAAGAAATTTTAACCAGGGAATGTAAATTATGAATTTTAAGTGCCCATCTAATACTATAATTATCAAGTTTCACTTACTGTCCCAACTAAGGAACAAAACAAGTTTCCACTAGTTGGAGTTCCTAACTCTGTTAACTGTTGAGGACATAATTTAACAGAAAAATCACCTCTTCTGCTAGTCCCTGAGGAATTCAGACTGGCACACACAGTGACCACTTACGCACATAAATCTTTCACGTACTATAACGTTGTACATAAAGGTTTTAGCAGCAGAGCAGAGGGGAACAGACAGACACGCTGCGGCCAAACAGTCCCGTACAGGTCACCCGCAACCCTCATCCCTGCTAAAAACACAACCATGGGGGAGAAGGGGGAGAAAAGCACACCCAAGGCTGAATACGATGGTAATAAACACATGCAAGACCCATTTCTCCATGGACAGAGGCAATCTTTCTTCAACTTAAGTCAACACTGTAAAATTTTATTCACGACAATAAACAACAAAACATACCACCGCATCAGAAGTGTTTTGTTGGGTTTTTTTTTGCAAGTGTTGCACATGTTGTATTTTCTTTTAAAACCACCAGTTATCTATTTTCTCCTACCTGAAGGACACTTCAGTGACTGACCTGTTATATGGAGATGAGAATAAAGCCTGTAGTTACTCTTTTTTTTTTTTACATTACAGTGTGTATTTTGATATTTTTCATTAAAATAGAACTCCTCTTTATTAAATACATTTTATACAGAAAAAAAACTCGGTGCAAGTTTTGTACCGGTTATAAAATAAAAATAAGGTTTTTAATGTAGGAGCATTTATACTATAACTTTGGTCATTCACTGAATTTCACTGAATTTTTTAGAGTTGGAACGGACCATAGATCATTCTAAACACAGGACACCATATTATGGATAACCAGCTCCGAGTGATCCACGACCGAGGACCTTCCTAAGCTGGGGCTGGTATTCAACAGCACTCATCTGATCATTCTTCCATTAATTTGTTCAGGTCTTTCTGAAACCCGTGCAAATTCTTCATGCTCAAAGCATCCACAGGCAATGAATTCTGTAATTTAGGCAGACGCCAAGCGCAAACACACCCCACTTTGTGCTCTGGACATGACCTGATATCCCCTAATTTTTGTGTTGCAAAACAAAATGAATCATCATTCCCTGTTCATTTTCTCCAAACCACTCACCATTTCGTGGGACCCTATTAAACTCCTCTCCAGTCATATCACTTCAGGTTGAAGCCTTTTACCTAAACTGATCGCTGCCCAGAAGTTATTCTTTACCTCTTGTACTCGTTGCCCTTTCCCGCACGTTCCCAGCTGCAGCTCGTCCTTTTGGAGAAGGGGAAGCCGAACCGCACGTGGCATCTAACACACAGTCATGCCAGGGGTTTATAAAGCAACAGGAAAAAAAACACACCGATGCTTTTTTCCCCTTATCCCTTTGCCAGCGATTCTTAGAATTTTATTTCCTTCTTTGACTTATTAAAGCGATGGCAATTCTCAGAAGAACTACTTGGCCACCTGCTCAGGCAGCGATAGCTATTGGAGAACCCCTTTTTGTTTACACGAAATTAGGATGGCGATTTTCCCCTGCATGTTCTTTTACTACTACTGAATTTAAGAGTCATTGTAGTTTTCTGTGGTCAGTCTTCAGTGCCTTGCAGGTGAGTGTCTCTTTTATTACCCTAAATAAATTTATTTTACCTGCTACTTTCTTCCCTTTTGTACCTGATCTACAAAAGGGTTACCGGGGCAGATGCTTACAGCGCTCCAAAGCCAACCTGGTTCATACTACCATTTTAATTAGGTGGGACTGGGGTCTAAATTTCTCTAATATTTTTCCTACCTAATTGGAGAGTCAGCCTCAAAACAGCATTACCAAAAATTAAGAAAGGTCCATAGAACTAAAACATACACAAACCAGCACCGTTTCCATTGAGAAGGGTGTACAGCACACAAAATACACGCTACTATTTCAATACACTTGGCTGGGAATGGTAATAATAGAAATTCCTTCATCACGTCACTAACGACACAGCAGCACCAGCAGCAGTGTTACGCTTCAGGGCAATGGGAGGGTGAAATATTCTGGGTCCTTGGAAACTCCTTCCAAAACCTGTTGGTTACGTTTAACAAAGCATGGTTTGAAACCAAAACTGCAAAAGCAATATTGAATAAATAAGCAAAAAAAAAAAGAAGCTGCATTTCAGAAATAACCTCCATGATGAAAACCTCAGTGAGGTTAGAATTTATTTGGAAGCAACAGGTTCCGCTTACTACAAAATATTCCACCTGCCCCCAAAACACCTGAGACAGAGACATCAGTCAGAAAGAAAAAAATCCGATTTTTCTAAATGGCCCATTTTAAGTGTGCATGATGATAAATGTTATTATCAAGTAAGCCTGTAATGACTTAAAGGCCAATATCAAATAAGTTCCTGTTGTGTTTGGTTTCCTCATTACAAACAAATTGCCAAAATTCAAGGAAAAATAATAAGATGCTTATAATAACAACAACAAAACCCTTCAGTTCTGCTGATTTTTCCAGTGGCTGGACAGGCAGGAGTCAGTTGCATAAGAAAGAAGGAACTCCTCCTTTTGTAACAAGTACAGGGAATATTAATTGCCTTAAAAGATATTTAAGTGCATTTTTCAGCACAGATTTGCCCCAAATATTTATGGAGAAATTTAACCTACAGGCATTGCCCTCAGTGGTGTTCATTCTTCCTTTCATCAATTTTAGAAGTGATAAGCAACATAATGATGAGGGCCAAGTATCTGTTTGAAAAGCAGAAAGTGGATTTTAAAAGGTCTTTGGTGTTAACAAGTTGACAAGAGCTGTTGCCACTGATTCACCCAAACCAGGACTCGCTCTCAGGTGTGTTTGACTTGGCTTAGTGGGAGGCTCTGCCCAGTAGGGTTCATACTGGTGCAAAAGGTGACTGTATTTTCTCTAGTAAGTAGGATATTGCAGTATCTTTTTGCTGTAGATAGTGCTTTTTAGGCTGCTTCAAAGCTGACAAGATCCTGAATTAGTTCAAAATTCTCTGGCAGCTTCCACACAGGTAACTTCCCTCCACTGAGTAATGTTTGTTTCTGTTTTTTTCTGTGCTTTGCCCTGAGACAAAAGAGGCTGATTAGCGGAAGATTTCAGGGAGTTAATGTGAAATCAACTGGCTGGGCAATGTCACTGACTCTGAAAATGACATTACTAAGGACAATAACGCAAGCAAGGAGCTATAGGTTCACAAAATCATACAGATTCTTTTATGTATTATAAATTCTGAAGCCTCCAGACACTATGGGAAGATAAGGGTCTATTATTAAATACTAATTTATTTTAAGAATTGGTTAACACAGTACAGATAGTAAACAGAATACCCAATGGATTTACTATGTGTTTCCCAAGAGACTCAGCAGTTAAAATAAACTTATTTTATTGCACTTCTCCCAGATCAGAGTCTGAATCTCAACATTTTCATGTGAGACAAAGATGGGAAAGATTACAGATTTATGAGGAGTTGGCTATTTTACAAGTGTTCTCAAAAATACGAGGGAATAATCAAAGAATTAACACACAGAATTCACTTTCAGTCGACTTAAGTGCAGAAGCAAGAAAATATCAAGTACAGAAAACTTGCTGAAAATAACAAGATGGGGAAAAGAAGCAGAAGCCAAGTCTGCATGAATAGCAATGGGCCACCAAACCTACAGAAAGCTTACCAGGAAGCATTTGTTATATTATTTATTGCTTTTGATTACAAGTTTTATATTTTCATATACATGTGCGCACAAAGCCATGTCCTTTCCAGACTTTTGTGGTTTGTATTTTTTTCGCCACTACAGAGACTCGCTCATCAGAAGAAAACTACTCTCATGGAGAGGATCAACACAAGAGGACCTATAGGAGAACACAATATTCTACAACATACTGTATTTTACTGACAGCTAGAAAGGTGGTAGGTGTTGATGGCTGGAAGGCCTTGACAGGACCAGAGGCCGTGGACACAAACTGCAACACAGGAGGCTCCCTCTGAACATCAGGAAATGCTTTTCTACCGTGAGGGTGACAAAGCACTGGCACAGGTTGCCCAGGGAGGCTGTGGAGTCTCCATCCTTGGGAGACACTCAAAAATTGTCTGGAAAGGTCCTGGGCCACCAGCTCTAGGTGGCCCTGCTTGAGAAAAGGACTGGATCAGATGATGCCCAGAGGTCCCCAGCCAACCTTAACCATGCTACAATGCTGTGGGTGCCAAAATGATGGGAGGGATGGATAAGCTCAACATGGGTTGGATAGAGAAATACCAGTGCAACATCGCTGGGGGAGCCACAATGAAGAAAAATGAAGGAACAGACAGCTCGAAAGACCAATATGAAGCTGAGAAGCAAAACAGTTCCTAAGGGAGGAGCCAAGAAATCAGCAAGAGAGACAGGGCTGGTGGGTAAAGGAAAAGAGTCTCTCCTGAGGTCTACAACAAGCTAAAAGTCTACTGATTCAGTAGAAGCAGCTGCCAGCACCATTTTTAAGGAAAAAAAAAAAAATGACTTGGCACCGAACAGATCTTTATTCCAAATTCCAAAATTTCCTTTTTCCAATTCCAAAACCCTCCTCTCTTTCCATCCTTAAGAATTCTACGTTCATTTATACCAAAGGGAACATAGCACTTGGCGGAAAATGGGCAGGGCTCAGAAATCACTGTAGTTGGTGGGGATAATAACCCACACTGAGACGATCTGAGCAGCACACAGCTTCCCCTCCTTCGCTTCCAATTCTGCCTCTTTTTACATATATCACATCACAGAATTTCATTAAAGGTAGTAACTTGTTTCCCAAACTGCAATGACAATGGCTGTGCCTTACCGCTAAAAAAGAGGCACTTCATGAAGAATTTTTGGGTTTCTTTTTTCTTGAACAAACATTTGTTTCAACATTACACATGGAAATAATATATAATGCTTAGTACTTACACCCCCCCTTGCTTTTTTCCCCATAAAAGACTTGACAGCTAGAAAACACCTCTTTATTCTAGGTGGGATTATATGGGGCATCTCCTTTTTCCTTTCCTGTGTGGGAAGCTCTCATTCTTCCTGCATCACTCCCTTCCCTAAAAGTAGAGCTCATTATACTGAATACAACATTAATAACATGGACTTCTCTCATTTTATGAAAATTAATTAATTCGCAAAAAGGCACCAGTAATGCTAGACTCCGTTAATGAAACAACCTCCCAAACCCAAACAAACAAGAAATAAAAACCTCACACAGTAAAAGAATTCCTGCTTATTCTCAACACATGAACCACAGAATGGAAAAGAAACTAGAAATATGGAGACTCAAAATACGTCAGAAGTTGCATGTCATGATGTTCCAATGATCTCATTTCAAATTTTTGTAACATTACTACACTGTGTTTTGGTTTGCCAACTACTACAGTAAATCGTTGGCAAGTCCACTATTTGCAAGAAAACAAAATACCTGTTTTAGTAAAAGTAGAAATTAATAAACTAGAACACAATTACGCTTCAATTTGATTAACACAGTTCTAAACGGAGCAACAAACCAGGATTACTCTTCTCCCACACTTTATTATTAATACAGATAAAAGCACTTAAAATAAGTTTTAGAGGCAGGAGCTTTTCCACTAATATGATTACACCTCTATCAAGTCACAGAGCGTTCAACTTTTAAAATATCGTAATCGCGATTCTGTCTCTATCAAATTGCTCAAGACAATTAAGGTCTTTCAAGCCTATTCTGGTTTCCCCTGTAAAAATGGCATTTAAGACCTATTTATTTTTACTAGGCTTCTCTTCACTGAAGAGTACTGTTCGCAAAACCATCTTGGGCTCAGCACAGAAGTGATGGTGCATCACTTCCAGCGGTGGATCCAGCGGAGCCTTTGTCTACCCGGATTCCTAGCACAGTGCTCTGCTGCTGCCTGCACCTTCAGAAAGGAGCTCAGCCCTCTGTGACAGCCAGGATGATTTTGATGAAGGATAATGGAGAGACTTATCTGTATGCAGTCTTGGAGCCTTAAAAATAATTATCTGTGTCCCGCTCTCCTCCAAAGTAAAAACTGCTCTCAGATCTCTGTTGAAGAACTTTGTTAATAATGACACGAAAAGCCAAAAAAACCTGCAGCTATCTCTAAATTCCCTTCACAGTAGCGTACCAGCAGTTGTTAAGCTTGAATTCCCATTTTTTGGTTTTTATTTTTTTTAAAGAAAGTATCTAAAATTTACAAAACTTCCTACTTATAATCACACTTTCTGTTCCCTTTGCTGATTTTCCTAAGACTGTTTCTAGCACATGGGATAGGAAGAGTAATAAATGGAATATAGGACACAATTAGAACTAGTTTTTGTTTGCCTTACTCTGTTTTCCTAGCGACAAATATCTGCTACAGCTTCTTCACTTTTCAATTTAGTAAGTGGTAATTACCTTCTTGTAGAAGCTGGAAAAGACCATCCAAGTTCACTACCACTAGCAGCTTATTACCAGCGACAGAAACACAACGGCCAGAACAAAATGATGAAACATCCGGGTATTAAGCTTTAATCTAGACTCCCTCCACAAACCATTAACGACACTTAAATTCAACACAAGCTGTGACTAAACACTCACGACGCTCCCCAAAGCCTGGAGTCCTGAGTACAAAGCCTTCTCAACATCGTTCCCCATCTAAGCAAGTAAGAAACAAGAGACCAGCGCACACAGTCAAAGCTCATCCTCCATCCACTCAAGAATTCCAGCCTCCTCTTTTATGGCTTTCACCACTCCAACCAGCTTCCTGTACAGCCTCTATAAGATGCTGCTACAAAAGTGGGTTTTTGAGGTCCTCTACTTGCTCTGCCGATAGATCCACACTATGCACGGATTCTTCTCTTCAAGGACTTCCCAACTCCACCTCCTTTATTTCACAGCTGTGAGAGGAATTCCACAAATCCCTCAACTCAGCAGCTTTTCCATGCAACTGCCGCCCCGACCGCCAGCGTCTGCCGGCAGTGCCCTGCGCTCCCTTCCACTTTGCACATACAGGGCCGCCTAATTAAATTTATAAACCCTCACGTCTCAACGCATTTTTTTTTTAAGGCTTATTCCTGTCAAACCAACAAATGTCCGCCAATTGGCCATGGCATCATCCTTCCTGGCAGGTTTCATTCGTCTACACATAAAATTCAGTCCCTGTTTAAAAACTGGCAAATGGCTACAGACATGTGCCTGGCAAAGAGATGACAGTTCTTCACCACGGCCTTCATCTCGTGTGTTAGCTCATCTGCTTGTCTCTCTAGACTCTTCACCTGCCAGAAGAGAAATCCCACACTGCTACAGCAGTGCTTGGTCCACTACAACCAGATCCCTCCGGTAACTGAAGCCTTTGGGTACTATCACAACAAATATTTACAAAAAGCAATAGGAAACAAGATAAATATCTGTTAAGCAGCAGCAGGAAGCATTAACGTTTGGTTATCCCGGTTATCCCTTCGGTATACAACCTGCTGTACCGAGCTGAAGATACAGCTCAATAAGTAATACTGCATTTTGGCAGGTGTTCTAAAAATAGCAGCTACTGCTTCAGAGCTTTTTTGTTAGATACAGACTTGCAACACCAGAAAAAGAGCCTCTACATAACTACACTACGAAGGCATTCCCATCAGACTATTTAAAAGCAATAGGTTCAAATAGCCTTAATTAATATAGGTTTAAATAATACAGGGGTTTGTTTCCATTTTATCCACCCAAATGCACATCTCCTACTACAAAATTAAAGAAATATTTCTTGTCTACCAAAGTCCTGCACAATTAAATGTGTTTCCGAGAGAGAAGCAATAAGCAACCAGCATCAACACTCCACTCTCGTTACCTGTTTCCACAGTGTTTTCTGTTTCTGCTGCCTCCAAACCATCCATACTGTCTTCATCCTCCACTGCAGTTTTTCCTCTACTCCGAGGCCTGCAAACACAAGAAGGGAAAACTCCTTTCAAAACCGAAAGCACTTGTAAAATTTTGAAGTTTTAAATTAATCCAGGATTTGAATAATTTCATTTGGAGGGATGTCAGCGTTAAATGATGTGATATATAAGCTAACCCGTGATTTCAGCCTTGTACAAATCAGGTTTCCTCCCCTTTTTTCCCGTTGTAGGTAATGTTCTCAACAACTACACTCGAATCAGCAGTTGGCCTCGTAAATTTTTCTGATTATTCTTACAAGAGAAATATAATAACCAACTTTCACTGATCAAAAAATGCATTAAATCAGCAAGATTTTAAGATACAAGCATCCTTTTTGTTCTACATAGGAGAGAACTAAAGGTAGATGAGAGAACACAATCCAAAATCTGGCCAGTAGCTGCACATACTATAAAATAGACACCGATCCGTTCAGGGCATCCTCGGAAGAAATGTCTATAGAATAATAATGACGCTGAAGCGATTAAGTGGAAACACGCATTATTTTCAGGGAAACAAATATTTTGACAAGTAAAGCAGTTGCAAGAGATGACTAGATGTCATCGCATCCAGAGTCATCACGCGAGGACAGCACCTCAGAACGAAAACACCCGGCAGCGCTGTTCCAATTTCAACCAAGGCCTGATGGAAAGCAGGCAGGTTTGCACCACAGAATTCCAGCCCTTTTTTTCCCCCTGCCTGGCTCTTCAGCCACTACCATGGTGGGCTGCTGAGAAGCCCAAGCATCCAGATTCCCAGCTGTTCGGCAGCCCATTTGAAAGGGAGCCAAGGGCTTGGCACCTCGCCTCCCAAATTTTCAGGCTCCTTGGCGAGGTGCCCAGCGCGCTGACGGAAAGCCTGGGAGACCCTGGGAGCTTCTGATTCCAAGTACACAAATTCTGAGCGGTTTGGGGCATCTCAGCGGTTCCAACCACCCCAGAGCTCCCAGGCAACCATTCACCCATCCAACATGCCTTGAATCGGGATGCCAGGCAGGCCAGCACACGGGCACCCCCTCTCTCCCCCCGAACAGAAAACCGCTCCGTTTCCTCTTTCACCAAGGACTCTGAAAGGTTTGGGTTTACTTCCATGTTGGGGGGAAAAGTGGTTTTGGTTTTTTTTAGGGGATTAAATCATTTCAAACCAGCCCTTCCTTTTTTTTTTTTTTTGGACAGGCTCTTTTAATACTTAAATCTATCCAAACTATTTCCGCAGAGCTAGATCTGCTAAATTGGCTACAAAAAGAAGCTCTATCGTGCAATGCCTTTGGTTCTCATGGATCAAAGGGGATATCAAAGGGGATACCCAGTGCACAGAACTCGGACCATCTTTTGAGTCTATATGGGCTGCTCTCCTGCTAGAAGAGGAGGGACTGTCTTGGACTACCTACCAAGGAAACCCCTTCAAACTGCTTTTGGGGATAGTTTTGTCTCTGCAAAGAAGAAGAAGAATTTAAAATAAGGCTCAAACCAAAGCCTGAAAAAAAAAAAAACGTTCTATTTACAAAGGAGCCAGGGGGAAGAGCAAGACGAGAAGATATGAAGGACAGAAGGACTTTTCTTGGCATCCCTATGAAATCTGTTCAGGGCAACGCTGAAAAAGGTGGGCGCAGTGGGAACCCTAGGGATACAAGGTGATCTTCCCCCTTGCCTGCTTATCCATAACTAAGGGCACACATATAACACAGAATAAGTAATAGCCGTCTTAGACGAGACAGAAGCCAGAACCCCATTCAGATATTTGCCACTTTATAAGCTTCCAGTGTAGTTTCTTAAAACCCGTGTTTCACAAATAATTAAACCAGGATAATCTGCACAGAGACCAGAAGAGACTCTTGATACTCCCTCCCTCCAGCCACCGCACCAGCCCATCCACGCGTGCAGCGACCGGTGAGCTGGCTGGAAGGTGGACATGTGTTCTGGAAGCAGGAAGGACACAAACATTTCTCTCAGCAGCATCTGAGAACATCACACAGATTCATTCCCATCCGTAATGAAGAGAAGGGAGTAGAGCAAATGGAAGGGCACACTCATTGGATTGAATGGGCTCTTCCAGCAAGACAGAGGGAACCCTCTTCTAACACCGAGAAAAACAAGGCAGCTGGTAAGAAAACAAGAGCACTGAAATATGACATTTCTTGTAGCTCTTCACAACATCCCAGCACATCAGCCAGCACCAAACGAAAGGATGGGAAGGCAGGCAAGCGAAATCGCTTCCCTCGGTGCAGGAATGCTCAAAAGCTCTACAGAACACAACCAGCTAAGAACGGGGATTATTTCTAAATCCTATCCCAATTATTCTTCTACCAACTCTCCGTCTGCAACACAAAGTTACAAGTTTGTAGTAAACCAGGATTACTCTGCAATCACCATAAAGGTAAATGATAATTCTGCTTTCTTCCCAAGTATCCCATTCTCCAACAGAGCCCTGGAGGTGAAGGTCACTGGATAGTGGCAGATTACAACTGTTTATGTTTATTTAATAATTTACATACAGCTTTAGATTTTCTATTAAAACTGCATTTCATGTATGAAACACCAAAGTACCTTACAAAGCCATGTTAAACATTTTGTTTAAACAAGAGCAGTGTTCACTCCCTGAACTCCCTCCTGTATTTTAGCAACCTATTTAACACTAAGGAAAGCACGGGTTTCAATTAATTAAACATAATTGCTTCTTTCAGCAAAAGATATAACCATGTCTGGTGTTTTCTTGCCATTCCCATCCCCCAAATATTCTACAAAAAGCCTTCATAAAGTTGTGCAGGTTTCAAATAAAACTGAAGAAGTGGTGGAAAAAAATACCCGATTATATCATAAACTTATTTTTGCTAGTTATATTGATGTCACAATCATCAGAAGAGATTTTATGGCCTAGAAATTTATGTTTGGCTTAGAGAAAAAAATAATTCAAGCCACAAAACAGTGAAATATACACTGTACTGACAACTATAATTTAATGTTTCCACAGAAAACACCATTCGAAAAAGCCATACAGCATATCTAATCACTGCAATCAACATTTGTCGTAAGAATGGATTGTTTAATGTTATTCGTGTTAAGTTTATACATTTTAATTAATAGTTTTATACATAAAGCTTTTGGCTGGTTTGGGTAACACTAGATTTTTCCACTGACAAGCCCTGTAAGTGCTTTATTTTTCTATTTACTTATTCCACTCCCCTTTAAATAAAGTGGAAAAAGCAACCTGTGCTCCGTTCTTCCCCTGGGACTTGACTTCTTCCTCTGCAGTTCATCCTTCTGAAGGAGGATGTGAAAAGGCTGCTGGGGCAAGGCAGGGGCAACGTTTGCTGCCTTAAAACAATTAGGGAACGACAGCCCGTGACTTCTCCCCTTTGCTCACACACCACACAGTACCGAACCGTAATCGCTACAGGGAACATTATAACCTCAGCTCACCTCTAGCTCTCCAAGCTCCATCCCGAAACCTTCTTACCAGGAGGAGCAGCTACATCACGCTTTTGCGTATCATTGCAGAAACCCCACCAGCTCGCGAGAGCAGAAGCACTGATGAGCCACGTCTCCAACAGCTTACAAACCAAGAACAAAATGTACAGGCAGAGCCTGACCGATAGGGATTCGAGGAGAAAACAACAATAAATATTAGTCAGTACAACAGGCAGTGGGCTTGGTACGCGGCCTGAACTGCTGCCAAGCTTCCTGCCATTGGCTTTCTCCCTTGCTTTTTTTTTCCCCCTCTACAATGGAGTTCAATTTAGAAGGAAAAAAACAAAAGCACATCTATTTCTGTTTAAAAAGAACAGATCCACTGAGAGAAATACAACTTAAGTGCTTAAAGCACATACAGCGTTTCACAAAACAAAGTCAACGAAAGACAAAACTACACTTTTTTATGTATATAGGACTCCCCTTGAATATAATTGCTGCCTACGATAATTTTACTCATACTTGCATAAAATGGAGTAATTTGTCAAAATCCTTTGTGACCTACTCCTAAACTTGTTATCAATTACATTGTTTAGCTAATGCCCTTCATTAATCTCCACCTTTAAATACACCACAGTAAAAAAAATCTCCTATAATTCTTCTCTGGGTAAGCAACTAATTAAATCTAGGAAAAAGAACCCAGAAAAGCCTTCTGTAGGGCTGAGCAGAGCTTTAGGTGCCCCTTTCCGCACCAGGGGAAAGCCTGGCTGAACCCTTCACTACCCCAGCGACAACACTTGGATGGCATGGAGAGCATTCGGAGACACCATCCGGGAGAAAATGGAAAAGTGTCTTATTCACCTGCCAGTAATCAGATACTACTTCTTTCAGTCTTTTGTTTTGTTTTAATGAATGACATTTTTTGCATGTTTGGGTTTGTTGTGGTTTTTTTTAACGGTGACAGCAATAGCACCGTAACCTGACAGGTCAAAAGTACATTTTGGATCTCATTCTTTCCACAAGGTGATCAGTAATGAGGCCTTGGGCCAACACCTCCTGGAACCACGTGAAATAACTGACAAAGACACCGTCCTCCGATGCCCGTCAGTGCCAGGCTGCTAGTTTATGATTACCCAGAAGTTATTGCCCGACACCAGTTTCTGCAAGTTCTCCGTGAGTTGCTACCAACAAAAGCAGGTGACAATTTGTTCACACCATGCATGGAAATTGCCCCACTAATTCAGCACATTTTGTTTCAGGCTTTTGATAATATGTACGTATCATAGAATCATAGAATGGTTAGAGTTGGAAGGGACCTTAAAGCCCATCTAGTTCCAACCCCTTGCCCTGGGCAGGGACACCTCCCACCAGACCAGCTCGCTCAAGGCCCCATCCAGCCTGGCCTTGAACACTTCCAGGGATAGGGCAGCCACAGCTTCTCTGGGCAACCTCTGCCAGTGCCTCACCACCCTCACAGTAAAGAATTTCTTCCTAATATCTAATCTAAATCTCCTCTCTTCCAATTTAAAACCATTACCCCTTGTCCTGTCACCACAAGGGGTATGAACAGCTCCAGTTTCCCCCTCTTTCTCAAATGCCAAAACCTCTAGATCGATCAGGGGAGAAACTTCCTTCCTTCCTATTCTTTGCAAAGTGCTGAGCAAAACGAGGGTACTAAAACAGGGCCAATAACCTTAAAAAGTGGTGTAACATCTGGGATACAGCAACATCCTAAACCAGCACAGATGTCTTGTCAAATGAACATCTGTCCACAGCCTTACCCTGGAAGATGGTACAGGACTGATTGATGCAAAGGTTCAATTAGTGCTGCCGTGGGCACGGCGAGGAACGCAGTGACGTTCACGCGACGGTGTCACCAGTGAAAGCTGTTACCCTTCTTTTCAAGAATCTTCTGAACAGGAGTGCAGAAACACACGCCCCCACGAGTTCCCAGCCGTAAGTCGCCAGGGCAGCTGTAAAAGTTTAACTGTGCCCAAGTATAAGCTGAAACACCTGAGGTTCAGCCAGTCTCCCCAGGCGAAGGGAACTGCAGCAGGTAAGGATCCACCCAGGGAGGTATCTACAAGGAAAGGGTGGTGGATTTTTTCCCTTCTCTCTGAACACTACTTTGCAACGTCGAGTCTATTACTTCTAGGAGTTAAGAAAATTCTACATCCAAGTCTGTGTAAAAGGAATACGGCTCTGGAAGCAAGGCAGATGCCAGCTAACTAGAATTAATTTCAATAGCTCTAAACACTAACGAGCCTAAAATAGGAAACTCGCTTCCATATTGACTCCAGCTTCGAACTGATACCAATATAAAATATTCCTTAGAGGATTTTTTTTAATTGAGCAGTAAGTAACAGGTGAAAATACTTTCGGCACTTGCCCTCAATCCCATTTTCTTTTGCACTTTATAAAAAATGAACTCAACATTTACTGTCTTCCTATTTACTTCCTATAATAGACGCATGTATATTAAAGGCAGACGGACCCTGGTATATGGAAAAAATATGCAACAGAAACATCACCAGTAATGCGAAGGTGAAAAAAAGCTGACCTTTTAGTAATAGAGAGAAGTGAAAGACTGTACAAAACCGTTTTTGTTTAACATCTACCGAACCAGACTTATAACAATCTCATTACAGAATTTGCTCAACCTTCAGTTTCATTACTGAAAGATCTCAAAAACATACTCAACACTGCCTATTAGTCTCCTAGTACAATCAAAGAAAAGTGTTATCTTAATATTTCTCATTTATAAAGCATAATAGTCTTTTAATAAATTACTACATCAAAGAGAAGTGACCCAGCTTATGTTTAAAACCAAAACATTGCAACTTCCCATCTCCTTTAACCAGTAACGATCTAAGAGACATTATGCATTCACTCAGGCTGTAACGTGTTCAGAGCTGAAACTCTTTTCACATCTATATTTTACACAGTTACCTCTGAGAGCACTAAACACCTGAAATGAAAAAGTATGATAGCCTTTGAGATCAGAGATGTCTGTGAAAAAGCATAAAAAGAACCTCGCCTCCGCTCCTGGATTCTTATCTCAACTTCTCCAGTACTGCCCTGTGAAAGGGAGATTTGTCAAAGATTTCCTACCCTATCCAAAGAAATGCAAATGGGAGACTTTTAAAGATTATTTGTACTGAATGTCATAGACACATCTTTGCTTTCATTCTAGAGTACAGTCCCTGTTGGCAAAAAGAAAGCTTAATGCAAGGGAAACCCACTGATCAATGCAGAGCTCCTCAAGAAAAAGAAACTGTCCCGATAACCAGGTTTTGAGTGAAGTATCATGTGTCAAAACAGATTTGCATTACATAGTTGTAACAACAATTTAAAGGTCAAATGAATTAGTATTTTTAAGTGCATGTGAAGCTTGGGCTATTTGTATTTTCAGCTTCAGCTGCTCTTGCATAGTTACCTGTACTACCTGGGCTCCCAGGCCAACACTGGAGCAAAATTACTAGCCATGGGAGACTGAGAAAAGGCAAAGAAGATGTCTTGCCAGCAGGCACTGTCTACCCGAATCAAAGAGGCATAATTGCTGTAACAGGAATGTCATTTCTCTGTTGGAAAATCTTAATCTCAAGTCAATTTTGCAGAAGGCCACCAGATCCAGGAGCCTGAAGCTAGACTCTGCTGGGTGATGAAGCTGATCCGGCCAAAGCGACCACCTTCAGCGTTTTCTCTGCTCTTCCCTGAAGTCATTTATAGTTGTTCAGTCTGAGTCTGGAACTGCTTTTTTAAAAGATAAAGCAGATGAGGACTATCCTAGCTGAAACAGAGCCTTACTTATAATACCATCAAATCTTCTTCCCAACTTGTTACCCATTTGGGAACATCCTCAGTGGGTTGGTGAGAGAAGAGGGGTGGTCACAGCAGCCAAGGACCAAACTAGCAGGATTCGTTATCACAAACAGTCACATAAAATAATAAACTTTTCACATGAGCTCATAAAATACCCATGGAGTCTCAGCTCTGCGACAGTTACCGAGGGTAGTACTGAGTTAGGAGATGCGGAGGGTAGGGCTACTACACTGCAAGGTACTTCTGCACACCTTTGTGTGACGCCATTACACGAGAAAAATCCGAGTTTGATGTTGAAGGTATGGAGCCATGTTGCCTGATCTACACGTATGGACCATTCAGATTTGGAGACAGTTCAAATAACAGAGTGAGAAGTCATATAAGAGGCTTTGAGATCTTTCAGCTTCCTTTTTATTTTCCAAACTGACTTTAGACCTCTATAAATTCTGTAAGTGAAAATTACTTTTAGTCAAGGATCTGTCACATTAACTCAGCCATACACAGCATCAAAAACTGCTACCAGTTCTTATTTCTCAAGAACTACCTTCCCACTGATGGGGAGTCTCGTTGTCTGACTTGCAGTTCATAGTTTTAGTTCTGTAACACAGAACACGTTACATGCAGACCTTAACCATCATACACATTTCAGAAATAGTTACATTACAAAAACCATCTCTGCAATTACGACCTTCTGACACGTTACACATTTGCAGTTTTGCCTGAACTGCATCCTTTCTATGTTTGTTACCAATGCACCCAGCCATTAGTCAATTCAGCCATATTCACCGTTAAAATGATGCAAAACAACATACCAAAATTTCGATGCTTGCACTATTTTTTAAAACCTTTTCTGGACCCACATTAGACAAATCTCAGGGAGCACCAGCAGCTACGAGCTGTCTGCACCTTTCCAACTCCCAACTACCCCTCTGCATCTCCCTGGCTCCAGCCTTGGTACCAGCTATACTCTTATGATTCCAGATAACAGTGCGTGAGGGTCTTTGATGAATTCGCTAAATAATCCTTATTGAGATCACTGAATGATTCACATGTTCTACTTTTACAGGCAAGGAGAATGGAATGGCAACATTAACAGCTAAGCAACCACTGGCATAGTCAAAAACACTGATTTTCTAACTTATGCAAGAGTTTCGTGTGTGCACCTGCACCATCAAACGCTACTTGTCCACATTTCTCCTTCCTTTACGTGAACAAAACTGCATCAAAATACGCCACTGCATCAAACACCGGCTTTTCTTGCCGGGCAGCAAAAGCATCCACTTGCATCAGAACACAAGATTTGTTTCTCCATGACGACGGCTACGGCAAGTTTTAACTCCTCCGATCTGGTGACAGCCACGATGCCCAAAATTTTTACCTGCAACAGGACCAAGGTTGTGTCTTTATTTAAGAATTAAGAATCATCCAGCTACTTGTTCTTTCATACATTGCGGGGTTTGCCTGCTACTCTCTCCTCAATCGAGGCAGCAATACAATGGCAAGGACTGCAATTCTCGTGTCTGGTGATTTCAAGCTCCCGCACATAAAATTCAGCGGATCTGAGTCATCGTGCATGAGAAACAGCTGCCAAGTACTTGGAACTTGGTGGAAGTTTTGGTTTCTGTGAACAGATTTTTGTAATTTTAGCACCATTAATTAAGAGTCATTTTCAAAGACTTCCTTTTGAAACTTTGCAGTCTGCCGGAGTCTTAACCACAGTAAGATTGTGAAGATTCTTTCAAAATGCATTTGTCTGCTTAAGTTAAATATTCTCACTGGATGTATTAGGTGCAGGTGCAGACTGTGCTGCCTGCCGAAATACCCAGCCACACACAACGCAGGTAACACAGCAACCAAATGATCTAGTACTAAATTTTTTACTCAAAAAATTGGTTTTGTACCCAGCAAGTACAGTCTGCATACAATGACCATAAACAACTCTAACCACAGCTTTTATTCACGGTTAATTCAGTTTGGGTAATCAAAAAACCAATGTGGATATTCAACTCTTACCTATTATATCAATTTATTGAAGATAAACTAACTCCTCCCTACACAGCATCATTTTGAGAGGTTTCCAGATCTTACATCTATCAATGCATCGGTCAACTCAGAACATCCCAGGCTTTTTTATCGAATAAAGCTCAGCTTTATTCAATTTTACTCATGTCTTTAGCAAACACAAGTCTTCTGCAGACTACATGGAAAACAACTCCATTCATTCTTAGGCGTTTGAACTATTTGTGATCCCACCAATATGACAAAAACCCCATCTGTCTGTCCCTCAGATGCGTGTTACAAGATTCCCTGAGAAAGGCATCCGTCCTCCAGTTCCCACCTGAGCTTCTGTTTACAGAAGGCGATGAACAACCCACGGGCAACACCACCAGTGTGTTCCCACACCGCTACCCCCAACAAGCATTTGGGCGTCAACTGGAAGGATCATGACATGAAAGGGCCAACAGCACCCAAAGTGATATAAATAACCTGGCTTTTATGCAAGATGCTGACACAGAACACGTCAGGTAGAATTTTCTTAATAATACCCAAATTAATTGATGTCATGTAAGAAAAGTAGTTCTTGCATGTTAACTACAGTCTGTCATTACCCATATAAAATGGATTTAGACGGGGAAAAAAACACAACAGAAACGAATGTCATATCACCACGTATCTTTTCCATCTGTTAGCACCCTTAGTGCTCCTTATAAAGAAATGCATTTTTATTTCAGATAATGTCAACAAGTACTATGAAATATTTTTCTTTCAATAAAACTGCTAAACCTAGGAAAGCCAAAGGGAAAAACACAAGATCTGCTCGCTAATTAAAAATCCATTAGAACTTATTCAGAAGGCTTGGAAAACCTCAGAAGAATAAAAATAGACCTAAAAAAAAAAAAATGGGCAACATAATCAGATGGGTATCAGTGTAAATTTATAATTCACATGAATTGTTTTTCTTTTAACAAAATTGTTTTCAAACCAGAAGTAAATCCTAAAAGCCAGATCATGGAATCTATTTTTATACCAGAGTAAATAAAACTCTGGAAATACTGTTGTGAAATATAAACAACAATACAAGTAGCATAATAAGCAACGCTCTGAAGCGCAGTCACAACTAATACAAGTCTTCAAACATGTTTAAAAGCTTCCGTATAAACAGAAATACCAATCTCTAGGGGCGTGGGTAAGGCAGAAATGCTGCATTCTGCTAAAAAACTGTCCAACGTTTTTTTTCCCCATCTCTGAAGAGGATTTGTGTAACTTGGAGACACAAATTTGCCTTCTGACAATTACAGGTAGGCTACAAATATCCCCAAATAATTACAATAAATAACTTCTAATCTTCTGTCTAAAGGACTGTCAAATTATCATCTTTATTTGGGGCAATGATCACTGCTGTACACCAATGTTATTAACATTTAACCTCTTTATATCTGAGACCCCTAGAAACCACACCAAGCTACTTCCTCTGTTTTCTTCTATTCCAGCCTTCTGTCCATTAAGATTTAATATATAAATTCACAGTATTTTTTTTTTTTTTTAGAACTGTTATTCCCTCATTTCTTTAATTTACCTTTTTTCACGTTTTTCTTTAAGGGCATGTTAATAAGCAGATGGGTTTTCCAGCACTTGATGCTAAAGAAGTTCTACTACCTGATCATCTCCTTCCCACCCCCCAGCACAAGATGAGATGAGATCAGGCTGTGACAGAAGCGCTACCGAAAGAATGATCTACTGCTCAGCCTACGTCATACGATACAGGTCAGAGTTATAAACAAAATTGTATCTGTGTCACGCGATAGGGGCATGTATCCAGCAAACCTTGTTACAGCAACTACTACAATGGAAGTCATCCAAGAAGACCAACTGATACCTGCAGGTCAAGTTCCTTTGAGGCCATCATCCAAGGACACACAAGCAGTAAGCTCACTGTTTACCGCACGGCAAGTTGCAAAAGGTCCTCAAGTTCCTCTGCAGCTTCCCTCCAATTCCACAGATATCCTCAGTTGAAAGAGGCAAGGAAATGTGTTTTTAGGGTAATAGGAAATTAATTCTCAAAACTGATGTTCAGTATGGACAAAAGTGCCAAAATGTTCAAGACTCAAGCATGCCAACTTGAAGATGCAAAAATAATGTTAAAGTTGAAGAATGGGCATAGACTGAATTTATACCCAGCAAAACACAGCTGATTTTCATCCAGATCAGCTATCCCATGTCATTCCTTGGAGGTCCGCAAACGTTTGTGCTGGAAGCAGGAAGGGAGAAGAGCAGTGATAGGGAGGAGCAGCTCAAGAAGGAGGAGAGGGAATAAAGTGAGGGAAGCTTCTTTTGGTGACAGTGTAAGCGATGCTGTCTAAAGGGATTTGGAAATTACAATCTGAATCACTCGTTTCGTAACTTTTTTCAGGAGCCACCAGAAAAACAAGCAATGAAGATCATCAGAAAATTTTACTGAAGCTGATTTATAATGGGACTATTTGTATATTTACCTAATCTTTTTCTGAGTATAGACCTTCTGGAATGACAGCTTCTTAGATATTTATACTTTTATTTCAGCTTGCTTTTTTACATATACACATATGCTTCTAATTAACATTTACAGCATGAAAGCTCAGTTCTACTCACCAGACCACACAGCCTCAAAAATTTACTTAACCAAACCTTTCAGAAGTACTTGCAGGTATCAAAAGCTGGCACAGCAGCTCTGTAGCAACTACACTTGCAACCACTTGTGAAGACAAGGCTGCCAAGGGAAGCACATACGACCAGGTGTGACTTACAGAGGTTACTCAGATTTACCCAACTACTGCCTTGGTATCACGACAGGACAGAACCGGGGGTACTTCCAGCCCCACACATACATTTCAGCAGTAAAACCACTGGGTTTTGTTGCAATGCTATTTCTGCATAACTAGACTTTTTTCTTTTTTCTTTTTTTTTTTTTTTTTCTCTATTTTTACACACTGAATTTTCTCCCAAAAGTACTTGAAAGCCTTCATAGAATCATAGAATGGTTTGGGTTGGAGGAGACCTTAAAGACCATCTAGTTCCACCCCCCCTGCCATGGGCAGGGACACCTCCCACCAGACCAGCCCGCTCAAAGCCCCATCCAGCCTGATCTTGAACACTTCCAGGGATGGGGCAGCCACAGCTTCTCTGAGCAACCTCTTCCAGTGCCTCACCACCCTCACAGTACAGAATTTCTTCCTAATATCTAATCTAAATCTCCCCTCTTCCAATTTAAAACCATTACCCCTTGTCCTGTCACTACACTTCCTGGCTTCATGATGACACAAGAATTGCAACTGAGGTATACTGCGTCCTCAGCATCTTAGAAACCATCTGTATTCTGCGATCAATGTATCAAGGATTACATTTGAAAAGAATCTTCAACCACGCAGATGTTCAATGCTTAATGCACCATCCATGACAAAGCTGCCACAGAGAGTGCTATCAAAACACAAGACCGACTGCTCACAGACTCACCAGACACAACGCCAGAATCATTACCCACACGAGTCTAATATCCATAAATATCACTCAATAACCGTAACGGATTGAGGCCCATCCTTCAGAAAGGCACTCACTTTGCCGTACCCTTTGTCCTTTGCTCCTCCTTACGAATCCGTGCCCATTTCCTACGTCAACTTCTCTGGCTTCAGTTTTCAGCCGCTGGCTCTTGCACCTTTTCCTCTTGCACTGGGGAACCCTTAAGCACTCTGTATTTTCTCCTCTGCAGTTGTTATCCACTGTAAGCAAGCTACTATTTAGCTTTAGGGTTTGGATTGCCCCCTCCCATAACCTAACAGAGCGAGCACTTTCACGTTTCTCACCAAAGGACTTTTCTCCAAGCTTCCTACAATCTTTGGTCCATTTTGTGATTTTCTGCCAATGTTTTGGTCTTTCAATTGTGGATATCCGAATAACATTAAAATGGCAGCAGCCCATCTCACAATCTCTGCAAGAAACAGAGCTTCAGTTCTGAGCCACAAACACCCCACACCCTAAATCTCTTTCCAGAAATGCTACTTTCCGGACCGCAGCCCCCCATCCCTACACCTCTCCACGGCAACACCATCCCTCTCCTTATTCTGAAGAGCATTTTGTTTAACTGTGCTTAATCCAAATCCCACTTTTGCCTCTTCCCTGTGTTCACCCACATCATTTCACATACAGATTTCAACAGCAGTAATTGTTATTAATATTGACTAATACCAGACTTTATTGCTGCAGGACCACCCAGAAAACCCAGAGCAAGGCAACAACAGCTCCCCAAGACAACAAAGTGCTTTGTCAGCCCGCCCTTAACCCAATTACTGTAGGCTTTATTCCACTGAGTAACTCAAACAAATAGTTTTAATCAGAACATAAAACAATGTTAGGCCCAGCATTCTTAAAGAAATCAATTTACATTCCATCTTTATAGAAAACTATGGATAAAGGATCACATCAGATGACCCAACATCTACATCAAAGGCAACTTTTAAAACTCACTTAGTAGGTAACAGATAGGATGAAAAGGAATGGAAGGAATAAGGGAAAAACACCATCTAAGAGTTCCTGCTTCTAAAGAATGTACTAACTAGATGTATTTCCAATATAAAAGTAAGAAGTCTGAAGCCATGCATCCTCTGCACCTCTTTGTTTTTGCATGTTTAACCACTGAGGCAGGTACTACAGCCTTCCCAACAGCAAGGGACTCGCTCCCCCAAAAAGTCACCCTTCTACATCCTCTTGATTTCAGCGGGAACATAGGATTTCACCGTCTAACAGAAATGAGCACCATGTACTTCAATATACTTTGTAGCGTAATTAAATATTCTATTGAAATTACGAGATCTAAAAAACAATGACTTTATTGCTTCTTACAACTTTTTCACTGTAAAATTCAACTCCAAGGTAGTAATTGGCAGGGACAAAATTATGTAGCAATTAGGGCATGACAGCAAAAGCAAACAAGAACTGAAAATGGGTTCGACACTTCTGGTAACAAGCAGGTAATTATCACAGCAGCTTGAAAGGGGCATAATCAACCAAACTGACATCATCCCTCCCACATAATAAAATGTGAAATCCCTTTACGTGCAGTGTAGCTCTTACGCACAGCTGGTAAGCGCTGCTAGTCTAGTCTCGATGGCTGTCTGCAGAGCAGCTGAGGTTACATTTGGGATACTTCAACAGTGCATAATTTTATTTATTTATTTAGAATGATGGTAACTATTACATGTTTCCATCCATTGTGGAGTACTGAGATTCTTTCTAGAAAACAGTATTTTATGAAAATGCGTTCTCTTCTCTCAGTACAACTTTGTTTTCAAAGTTCCTAGAATACAGAAAAAAAATCACTGCCTAAAAGGTACAGTCACCGTTACACCTCCACTTACAAGTTAAAATACGTTTAATGTTTTTAACATAAAAATAGAAAGTTGCTAATTTTAAATATACTCAACTCTTAAGTACTAGATTTTACCAACACCCTTCTTTCCCCTCATGACTCATTTTATGTAAACTTAGGTGTGAGCATAAATTGTTGTCTCAAAGCAGCACTATCCTGTGGACATGCTTGTTGCTCACATCAACACAAAGTCTGGTTGTATCACAAATGGTAATGCATCCATCTTCATAACATATTTGAGGAAATTAAAATATGATCTGTAATAAACATTCATTTACCCGTTGTCCCCTTGCAGCATTGTTTTATTGCAAGTTTCTCACTCTCATCACTGCAGTGTTCGGAAAACCCATCAGCCCCAACTGACTCAACAGTGGTTGTTCCAGCTGGTAGAGGAGGTTGGGGGGAACCTCCTTCTCCTTTTTCTGTATTTTCTACATCCCTAACCTATGTTCCTCTCCATTTTCACTCTCCTTGTGTTGACAAATCCATTTGCCTCCATACTGTCTGTCAATACCATTAGCTCGCTGCTTCTGCCTTCTTCCAGCTCAGGTTTAACAGTAATGGCCAAACCCAACCGAACCCCTACACCCTGCCGTTAACTATTTCCACCCAGCTCCAACATTTCACATGAGTTTCGTTCCTTGTTTCTTGGATACAAGCAATATCGAATGCACGGGAATTGCGGCTCAATTTCTATTGATTTTTCAAGTGAAACTGCCACAAAACATTTGCAGAGTACCTGCACCCATCATTTTGCAAACTGTGCTGCAAGCACTGTGAGTAAAATATATGAATTATTAACACTTATTTTCTCATCTTTAAAAGCTGAGCACTAACACGTTACAACACGAATTCTTTACACACCTGCTATCCTGAGCAATCTAATTTTTTCCAAGAAATTCTCACAAAGATAACCCAAAGCTGAGTTTCCTGGATCTCAACTTTGCAAAAGCACTAAGGCAATTTTGAACAGCATTATTCCTTTCAAAATATAAATATGATGAGCGTGTAGCCCAGACAAGGCATGCCTTGACTTGTGCAAGGTCTAGTTTACTGGCAAGTAAAACAGACGTAGGCACAACAGGAGCTATTTGATTGCTGACTGTACGTTACCGACATGCTAAAGACGTTAATACTATCCCAAATCTTCTATTTTTTTATTCACATCTGAACCACTTTAAATCCCAAATTCCTTACAGAGGTTTATATTGTACAAGATCTAACATTTTATCTTGGAAAAAATGGTAAAACTAGGAAAAAATGGTAAAACTAGGAAAAAAGGATAAAAGCACAAGTTTACCAATTTAAAATTATACCACAGAAAGTGAAGAGAAACACTGACCTCAGAGCTAAAAAAGGTAAAGACTAAATAGGAAAAAAAGAAAATTAAACCCCCTTATTTTTAAACCCATTGCCATTGATGAGACCTCTTCCTTTAAAAAGCAACGCTTCTCTGAACCGCTGTGATTTTACTACGAGAATCTACAAACGTGACAAACAGCTGTAACGCAGAGAGCTAGCAGGGGTCAAAGCAAAACGAACAGGACTTGGACGAGAGTCAAATATTCACCTCCAGTCCCGCGTCAGCCGCCCGTACCCTTTACAAACGGGGGTCCTATGTCCCGAGCCAGCTCGCAGCCCGTTCCCCGGGCGGGCAGGTTGGCTGGGCGCTGGCAGAGGAACGGGGATGAGCAGCTGCAATAAAAGGCGAGTGCCGAAGCCGCTGCCGCCAGCAGAACACATCTCTGGAATCGCGGCCTTAAATGCCCTGTAAATGTAAAGCTAACGAGAAAGTTTCCATTACTAACGAAACACGGGTACGTACGTTACCAGGGAACAGCTCCGCAGAAGCGACGAGGTGGGAAACCTTCAGTAACCTTCACCACCTTTTCTTCTCAACGTATTTTTGTTCTGTTTCAATGACTGATTACACTAGAAATATCTTTTTTACTGCAAACCTAAACGCTACAATGGCATCCAGGCTACGCAGCGTATACTGAATATCGGAAAACGGATATCACAGAATCATAGAATGGTTTGGGTTGGAAGAGACCTTAAAGATCATCAAGTTCCAACCTCCTGCCGTGGGCAGGGAACCTCCCACCAGAGCAGCTCGCTCAAAGCCCCATCCAGCCTGGTCTTGAACACCTCCAGGGATGGGGCAGCCACAACTTTTGTGGCCAACCTGTTCCAGTGTCTCAGCACTCTCACAGAAAATAATTTCTTCCTCGTATCTAATCTAAATCTCCCCTCTTTCAGCTTAAAACCATTACCCTTTCTCCTATTGCTACACTTCCTGGTAAAGAGTCCCTCCCCATCTCTCCTGTAGGCCCCATTCAGGTACTGGAAGGGGCTATAAGATCTCCCTGGAGCCTTCTCCAGGCTGAAGAACCCCAACTCCCTCAGTCCGTCTTGACAGAAGAGGTGCTCCAGCCCTCTCAGCATCTTTGTGCCTCCTCTGGACCCATTCCAACAGGTCCATGTCCTTTCTGTGCTGAAGATTCTAGGATACCTTAATTCTCAAGACTTGCGAGAAAAATCTAACGCACCCAGAAATTCCAGGCACCAATGTTCTGGCTTACAAGCTACAAAACAAGCACGTAAAGTCATCTGATAGAGGAACAAATATTGGTTTTCTTCCTTGCATCTGGACCCTACAGTAAAGATAACGTGGTTGGTTCAGCATCCCTAAGGGAAACTTTCTTCCTCTGAAGAGCTGGAAATAATGTTTTATTGGAGAAGTACGGTATTTTGAAGCAGAGCTCCTCCCAGTAAGAGCTCTGAGAGGATGCCAGGCAAACATAAAGTTAATAATAACACCAGAAATTTTACCTTCTCTAGATACAGGCACACCCCAATGCCTTCTTTTCTTATACCCAATTCTATGGCCCAATTTGCAAATATGTTGAGGGTTTACCTCCTCCAAAAATTAAATCAAAGTTGAGGTTTAGCTTCCCTTGGAAAATAAAAACAAACTAACGTTTCAGTCTCACTAGACACACTCCACATTAGCACAATCCAGCATTTAATTTATTGTAGAATAACACTAATTTGGTAACACACAGTGTAAGAACTTGAAAAAAAAAAATGCAACACAGAAAAAGTGTGTTACCATTAAAAATCATTGCTTATCAATGCCACTGAACTAATTCTAAGCGTGAACAACAACTATCACCAAATATGAACTTTATTAGCTAAATACATTTCTGTTGTTTCACTTCCAAATTTTAGACAACTGTTTAAATGCTCAGCCTTGGATGCACACAGTAAAATAAAAACGTACGAGTCTGAGAACTTGGTTCAAAACTACCCCACCTGTGTGTGCAGTGCTCAATAATTAACCTATGTTCTTTTCCAAGGACTGTCTGAAAGCCCTTCTGTCTTTTATGCTTTCTGTTATCAGTACCATTCAGATAATTGGGATTAAAAGTCTATACAATTCTAAATTATTACGAAAGCTTTTTTTTTTTCTGGATGAAAAACTACAAGTTCTGAAGGCATCGTCATGAATTCTTCTTCTGAAGAATTTTGTTCTTTTTTTTCAAGTTTCCGTGGCCATAAATTTCATATTCAGGTCCATTCAAAAGAAATCATAAAAACTAAAGCTGTTAAATTTAGTATCTAATAAGTATGTCTATATCATCACTACTACAAGTCATAAAAAAATTCATCAATCGCCTGGCTTTTTTAAAATTAATTCTAGCTTGTTTTACAAAATGTGTTGCTGAACAATGAATCAGTGGGGGGAAAAACTGAAGTATTTCATACATTCCTAAAAATCTCAGATAAAAATAAGTTTGCCACCCTGTTTTACCAGCTGCAAAATTCAATCTCTGCTGCCTTGCACACACTTAACATTATACGAACCTGGTTTTTCATCATTAGGAGAAGTCATGAGCAAAATACAACTGTGGTCTGATACATTACTTACAATCACCTTAAACACTAAGAAAGGTTTCTGTTTCTTTTTATCAAGTACTTGTGTTGAGTGAGGATAGAACCACTGATGTTCCTGACACCCATAAGAAAAATCTTTAACTTTGTAAGATCATAGAGAATCGTAGAATAGTTTGGTTGGAAGGGACCTTTAAGGATCATCTAGTGCAACCCTCCTGCCATGAGCAGGGACATCTTCAACTAAATTAAGTTGCTCAGAGCCCAGTCCAACCTGACCTTGAATGTCTCCAGGGACGGGGAATCTACCACCTCTCTGGGCAACCTGGACCAGTGTTTCACCACCCTCAGCATAAAAAATTTCCTCCTTAAATCTAGCCCAGATCTTCCGTCTTTTAGTTTAAAGCCATTACCCCTCTCTGTCCTACCACAACAGGCCCTGCTAAAAAGTTTGTCCCCGTCCTTCTTGTAAGATATTAGGTTCTTAAGAGACACAATAGGAACTCCCAAGGCCAACCAATTCTTTTACACGTCAACTGTATCAAAAGAAAATGCACTTAAAATAAGCACAACTCAGATAAGCAGCTACTACAGGTTTACAACAGGGACCCTGTTTGAATAAAGCAAAATGAATTACAGGGTTCTCCTACAACTACACTTTTAATCCTTGCATTAAAGCTAAGGAAAACAGTCAAGCTCCTACTACACACTTTTAAAAACAAATTTATAGAAGGAGTACGTCTGAAGCCACATCTTAAAAAAAATTAACAGCCAACAAACTACTTAGAAACGTTCATCCTATTATTCAGGAAGATCTAAGAATACCAAAATATTTTTAAAACAATAATAGAAAGTCAAGATTTAAGCCACATTAGAAAATTCTCCCCTAAAGCTTCCAGTTATTGCAATACTTCTTAAGGCAGAGTTTCATGACAAAAATACTTTTTTTGTGCGGCAGAGACATACAAAAGGATTCTTAGGGATGCCAAACACTTTCAGAACTCTCCAGTGATGACTCATCCTGTTATGTATACAAAGCTTTCATTAAAAAAAAAAAAAAAAAAAGAAAAAAAAGCCAGTTGGCATCATTACAGCTCCTCAGTTAGCAATCTTCAATTTACTGTTATTTCTTGTGTAAAGTATTCGAAACGCTCTGCAATAAAGTATTCTGGTATGCTAATTTTGGGGAGGAAAACGTGCAACTTCACTTGAATGGCCTTTCTTACACAAAGACTTTCTACTCTGGTTCACAAAGTGCTCCAAGATGGCCTCAAATACAATTTTTAGCTAGACAGAAATTCTTTGTTGCTCCACATCAGTTCTTTGCCAGTTGCACTGATCAACTATTTTGCCAAAATAAGAAAAATAAGTCTTTCAATACAAGTCCTGATGAGTGTAACAAAAAGAATCACTTCTAAAAAAAAAAAAAAAAAAAAAAAAAAAAAAAAAAAAAAAAAAAAGGAGTGGGGAAGGTGTAAGTTTAACTGTTCCTGAAAACTTTGAAAGCATTCCTTCTGGCTGTCTCTTCAGAAGCATCATTTGAATCCCCCTCCCCAAAATGAATTTATTTAGATTATCTCTTGTACTTCAACCAAATCACAATGAACTAAAACTGCCATAAAGATGCAAATAATTGTAACGAACTATAATACGATACTGACAAGCGTTTGCCCATAAGACAGGTTTCTTTTTTTATATGTGACTTCTTTGAAATGTGGTGGTTTTTTTTTTTTAATTGGCTGTTGTTTGCTTTACTTATATACATGAACAGTTCCAAGATGTATGAGAAACCAGAAGCTTCCCACAGAGCTACATACAGCACAAGCATCCTTCACCCTGCTCCATCCAGCGTTGGGGCTGGTCTTTCCAGAGGATGGTTTCCATTCCTGCCTGTTCATCTTCTACCTGTGGGCACCTACAGACCCAGGTAACAGCAGCTGTGGAGCTTTTTTAATCAAACAGTCACCTTCTGAAACTCATCTCAAGATTCACTTTGCACAGACAGCTAGTCTGGAATTAACAACCCTCCCACTGGCCAAATTCAAACCAACAAGCAAGATACAAATAATTTCCTTTATTTTCAATCCCTCCAGTCACTCGCTTCTCTAACAACTCAGTTCCTAGTGTTGATCCTTTTCTAAACATGGCCACACATGCATAAGAAGCAGCCTCAGCACCAGCTACACAACTTCTCTTTCCCACTGGGGACACACTTCCCAGCATCTCAGATGCTTTCAGAACAGACGCCTCCCCCACCACCGCCACATATACATTTCATTTTATTTCTTATAAACGCCTCTTACCCACAGTAGTTGCAAGTGCCAAATCATCTGATTTCACAGAGTGTCAAAAGAAAAGACAGATCTAAGAACTTATATAGCATTTTCTATCCCATTTTGTTCTGCAACATGTTGATTTGGAAACAATATCCTTCATTTGCTCAAATTCTAACAACCACAAGAAGTCCGCTGTCCCTCTCCAGTCATTTACATTGATGACAGGACTTGATCAACTATACCCTGTTTCTGATAAGTTTATGTTTTCAGTAGGTACTGGCAAGGCTACACCCAATCAGATACAATTTAAATTTGCGGATTCATGCTATGAGTCTTTGAGCTTGAAGCATACCGATTTCCACACTGCACAAAAAAATAAAGCTAAAAAACAGCCCATTTTTTTCTACTTCCAGACAAGATAAGGTGGCTGGTCTTAAAAAGCGCAACTAAAGCCTTTGGATTTTTTGTCATAAATTGTTGTTATTCTCTCATTAATTATGTAGTACTGTAGGTGGTCATGGCAAATTACCAACATAATTTATGCTGGTTCTCTAACTGTAAGACTAACTTATTCACTCAATTAAAAAAAAAAANCTATTCCACAAAAAAAAAAAAAAAAAAAAAAAAAAGAGAAGTCTTTGCTAATTAAAAAGCAGAGGTACAGGAAAACAAGAGACAGCCCCAGTCAACAACAGGAGCTTCACATGTCATATTTGTCTTTAGAAGACCACATTTTAAATGAAAGCACACACCATTTTCATTTCCTTACACTTAATCATCAGTCAACGGAAGAGGAGGAATGAAGAAGGGAAAGGCAGCTGAAGGCACCACATCTTCAGCAGAGGTTTGAGTGGAGGCTGGGGATCAATCAGCCTTACAAACAAGAGACGGTTCAGAACACACAGCCCAAACACAAGGGAGGGCCCAGAGCAAAGGAGGGGCTTGGCTCCGTCTAACAAACAAAAGGGGATACTTTAATCACATTTTAATGAGGGTTTGCACATGACCTGCTCCATTAGATACTGAAATGCTGCCGCATCTACCATCCAGCCACCTGGGCATGTGGTGCTAATGCTCAAACTGGCCACGACAGTACCCTAGAGGAAGGAAAAATAAATAAATAACGCCACAGCAGCTTTGGTTGATAAGACTATTAATACACTGGGGGTTTTAAAGATCTGTAGAGCCACAGACATAAGTATGATTAAGTGTGAAACCTAAACTCACTGATAACCATTTTAATCAAGAGACAATATGCAGAATAATTAAGTCCACTTATGGTATATATCAAACAGGTTCACCATCCAGATACAAATATTATTTAACTAATAGAATGAATCAAAACCTAAGATATGTAATATAAACATTTAACATCAGAAAACAGGATTCCATGATCCCTTAAGGCTGCAAAAATCTACTCCGCTAAGAACGACAAGAAAACCTGCTAATAGTCCAGAGGCCCTGCTTTTGGAGTCCACTTGGCTCTTTATGCCTTCAAAAAGCAGTCCTGTTACTCACACACAACATTTTTTCAGTTTAAATAAAATTTCGCTGATGAAACCTGGTGCTCTCAACCAGGTCTTCCATATTTGTGCACCTCCTTCAGAAGCATACCGTCTGTTTTTCCCCACACATACATTTTCATGTATCTTGATAACTACAATCACAATTCAGATTGAAAAGGTGATCACAAAATTAGCATTTCCTGTCTCTTCCAATACATACTACATGGCACTGATGCCAGCAGGTAGAAGGTTCAAGAAAATCCCAAGTACCAGACGGCTGTTCTTCTCAGTGTGCAGTTACACTGTGCTACTCCATGCTCAGGACGTTGAAAATTTGTGGGATTGAGGAGAGTCTGGACACATTCAAAGGAGATGTCCAATGCCCAAGAGATCTAACAAAGAGAGTCATCCTTGACTCCAGAAATCCCACAATTCTTTCCCAACCTTCCACAATTAGTCATTCAGGGAAGTATCATTACAAAATTACCCTTTCCTGCTTTTCTTTCTGAGGCATCTGCTATTAACCACTGCAGGAAGCATGACGATGGGACATCCAGATCTCCGATCCGACCTGGAATAGCTGCTGTTGTGAAATAGGCAACGTCTCCATATTATCTTACAAACAGACTCTGGACCCAGAGGCAGGAAAACAAAGCTCACCGTATTGCCCAAATTACTGTCACACCTAAAGACTGATCTTTAACAACACTAACCTTCATTTCCAGCCTTGCATTCAACATCCTGAACTGCAAATAGTGAGCACTATCAGTGGCTTATTAAAGTTTCATTCCACGAAAAGACTTGTTCCTGGTTTCTGATGTCCAGAGACTCCAATGCAGAGAATCAGTTCTGCGTGGTGGGGGAGAAAGAAGCTCAGAAAATGTCTGAGCATCCTATGTAGCTTCCTGTTCAGTAGATGGCTTATTAGGATCTTGGTCCATGTTGTATTGAAAAGATTATACTAAGCACCATACATCCCTTCAGCCAGGTGGTCTTTATCTACCACAGCAACAAAAATAACCTCAAGAACAGCAAGCTTCATGTCATACAATCATGCTTTTCCACAAGATGCTTTCGCAGTCAAGAAACACTTTTTTTTGTAGTTAAGCAACACTAAGCTCCTCTGGCAGCTCAATGGATTCTTCTACGTCACCAAATTCCTCGCACAGCCTCAGAAATAAGCTAAGCACCATGTGTCATGTCACCAAAGAAAGTCAGATGACATTCTGCTGCTATCTTCCAATTTGAAATAATATCCAATCCCACTATACCAGCATTCTAACCTCACTTTTTATAGGGAATTAATAATGTTTTGCTTCTTGTAGTCAGTTAAAAGACTAGAAAGAGAGATATTCGTGGGAGTCTGCTGTGAACCCATCTGAGAAGACGGGTAGACATTGCTTGTAGAGAGCGCTGAGGGAAAGCTCACAAGATGGTTGTCTCCTGAGGAAAAGCGATAGAGTAAGAGGCAATTTATTATCTGTGGAAGACAAAGAGACGAGCTTTAGGGCGGGGGTGCAGAGAAGGTATTAGGGTATGATTGTATTTTGTCATTTGTCAAGTTGTCATTTGTCCGGCTCATGACCTGAACCATCCCACAAGTCCTGATTTTCAGCACCCAGGCTCATCTTTTTGATGAAATTCAGCATGCAGCTTGGAATGCCAGGACCGAAGAGTTAAGGATGGAGTTCTATGAGAACCAGTTGGTGTCCACTAACTGTGGGCACGTTCATCCTCACGCGTAAAAGTTGCTTAATTTCATCCGTCCACTTTCCATGAGGATGTGGTGAATGTTCATGAGGAAATCCAGTAAAAGACCAAGTGTATTACACAGAATTCTATGATCTGAGTGATTCTGTCTTGGGAGTGCATGTACCAGGGTGGCCATAGAGCTCTGTCAGCAAATTTCACTTTTGCTGCTCAGGTATGATCTAGGTACAGGGATCATCGGCTGGAAGTTTGCTTCTCATAAGTTTAGCAGGCTTAGGAGGCTGTTGGAAGGACTGGAGAGGAGATTTCAGTGGAGATTATTTCAAGATACACCTTCTTTCAGTATAGGTTGCAATCACTGTAAAGACTCTGCAAATCGATTTTGGACTCCAGATGTGGAAGGTGCTTTCTGTAGTGACATTAAGTGCTTATGGGGCAGCTGGACACTTTGTGAAAAAGCAGCATGTATTTCCCTATGTGTTCCCAAAAGCTCACCTGTTTTACCCAGTTAGACAGAAGATGCAACCACCCGCCCTCATCCTTGCTTCTCTTAAAGCCTTAAGTGACATAACACCACCACCACTGCTTTTCTGCCCCTAACTACACCGCTACTGCACGTTTTTCAAATTCCTCACAAATAATTTCACACACAGAGGATGCTACAGAACAGCCAGGAAAAAAAAAAAAAACACTACCCTTACAACATGCTGAAGAGATCAAAACCAACATTGGCTTTTCTATTACAAAGGAGACCTTCAAGACAGCCTTTCCCAGAAAAGGTCTCCTACTCTTCACCTACAAATATACGTTACTTCAGGAGAGCAAACCAAGTAGCTCTTCTTTAGCTGCTTCCTGGCCTGAAGAGAAAGCTTTGGCACAGGAGATGGTGAAAAGTAAAAGGGTAAGGTGTGGAGCCCTACATGCAAAATTATTTAGCCCTACATCGCTCTAATAAAATTTAACACGTAATATCAGTACTTATGATACTGCTGTTTGTTTGATGAAACCGTGTACCAGACAGCAGGTCTCAGAGGCACGAAAGACAGGTCTAGCTCTGGAAGAATATCACCAAATAAGCCCAGTTTTCACCGAGTGGCCCAGAACTGCCCCCCCTTTTTTTTTTTCTCCCTACACACAACAGGACTGTGACTCTTGTCAGTCTCTGGGAGCAGTGGGAATAAAACATGACTAACTGGCCTGTCAAAGAATGATACAGAAATCAAGAACAAGTTTCTGCAATTTATAATTGTTATGATTTCAGCTTAGCACTGTTTCGCAGACACTAAGTTGACAGAAAACTAGCCTCACGTTTTCTCAAAATTTGAAGAATGAAAAACTATTCTGCAATGTCTGGTTTATTTTTTCTAAAGCATCCTGTTCCCAACACTTTCTGATCATGCAGCATTCTGATCTGAGCAGCAACTGGTTAGCACTGTTCAAAACAGCAGGTACAGAACGGACTGGACTATTGAATTCTTACTCATACTGATGAGCGTTTACTCTCATGGCTATTTTATTTCAATGGAAAACTTTCTATTGACTTCAGTTGTCTTTGAAACAGAATTGTGTACCTTAGAGAATACCTTATCATCCTGATTAATAATTAAATGAATCCATACAGTACTTATTCACTGACAGTTCTTTATTTGGAGGTCCAGAGGCATCAATAATGAAAACTCCCGCACGGATACAGGTGAAGCTGTCAGCAGCAGACGTTGAAGATTAGGCAGTCATAAGAAAAGAAATAAACATATAAATATAATATAGAGGGTTTTTTACTCTATCTGAACCGTATGTAGGTCTAGCAATGATCAGGTGAACTACCTCCCCCTAAGCTTCGTTTCTCCCAGCTATCACCAGAGCAAACAGTAGCAAACAACCTTCATCAACGGGGGCGATGGCAGCAGATGTCACAACTGGCAACAGCAGTTTCTGGCTACACACCACAGTTCAGAAACTCTGACTTTCCGGTAACACACTAAACAGAAGTCAACCGATTTCAAAACATCCCCAAGGGAGGCAATAGAACTGCCTAAAATAGTAGCTATTCACCGATTCAGCACTAGGATTCCAAAACTTTCTATGGAAAAGTGACATAACCATCTCAGCAACTGAACCACAGCCATCAAGACAGACTCAATAGCTGCGTGTGTTTCCAAAAAATGAAACAGAGAAAATTATTAACTAACTAACTCCTCATAGCTACACATCCTACGTCATTCTAGGTGGATTTTACTACCCAAAGACAAATATATTGGAGGGGGGGGAAATATACATTTCATTATTTTACGTTTTGTAGACTAATACCTAAGCTAAACAAAATACACAGGCCAGGCTCCCCTGCCCAGTCCACTTTCACGAGCTTGTTCATCCAAGACTGTACCCTGATCCACACAAACCACCTCAGAAATCTTCCAGGCTTCCATCACTCTCTTCTTCCAAGAACTAGACTGCAAACTGTAAGAGTTCCCACTTCTGGAGCTGAGTAACACTGTATTTTCATTGTTCTTTAAACTGTTTCTTAAATTAAAAATCTCAGCTTCCTTTAACAAGGTGAAAGCAGAAGATGACAAGGGACAAACACAAGGGAAAAATGCTTAAATATACATGAAAAGAAAGACTGCTCACAGACAAACTACCGCACCAAGACGGATTAAGGTGAAAGAAAAAGACTGAAGTCTATGCTTCTCATACTCCATCTCCCATCTGTCTTCAGGATTACATTCCTGTAACTCTGGACTCCTCTCTTCCGATCACTGCAAACCCACCATTCTTCCAGAACCCCTCTACCCTGCTTTTGCACCCATTCCTATGTGCAATCAGCCTTCTACTAAAACAGCACAAAGCCCAAACGAAACGTTTCAAATGAGAAAAGTCTGTCAAAGGTTAAAAGAGCAGTTATTGTTCCATCCAGACCTCCATTTTATGACAGCTCTGAACATACGATGAATGACTTCTGTCATGACTGTGACTAAACCCTTTGTACACACAAGGCAAGGCAAGGCTGACACAGCGGTGACGACACCTCACACACCTTCTATTATTTGGCCCAGATCAAGAAACCTTTGAAAAGATTGGAAGATATTCCAGACTCATTCCCTCATCACTCTCCTTGACCACTGTCAGTCTCTTTTTTGCTTGTCAAACTCATTCTCAATGACGCCACAAAACTGTACTGCCAAAGATCACCCAACTCAAGTGGAAGGGCAAGGTGAGTAAAATAAAGCTCCAACCTTAATCCTTCTTCTCATAGCTCCAGATACACCGTCCCAGTACAGTCCAACCCAATACACCCCTCCTCCCCACCCCATTCTCTTTGTTCTGCCTGTTCTATCATATCCTTTCACCCCAGTCCTCACGGTTGGAAAAAAGCCTGCAAACTCCATCAAACTCAACATCCTTACAAGTAATTTAGTTCAAAGAAGGTAGATTTCTGCAGAACTCTAAGCATCAATAAAAATTCCGCTTGAGGTTTTCTGAATTCTGGAAAAAAACCACAGCTCTTCTTCCCCCTGGTCTAATCCCACCTCAAGCAGATGCCCCATGGAGTGGTCATTCCATAAGTGCCCACTTCTGAGTTTGTCACATTTTTACATTTTTCTCAACAGCATCTGATGTTAGACACTAACAGGGGGCAGGAGTATAATTTACATCATAAGCTGGTTGGGGCAGGAGCCTAACTATAAAGCAGGCAGTAATAACCTGCTCTCACATGCACTTCCTAAACAGTTCACAAAAGCAACCTACATTCTCTCACTATATTTGGAGCATGAAAACTGAAAATAAAGATAATAAAGAAAAAAAAAAAGGGAGGGGGAGGAGGGAAAAGAGATAGGGAGATCTGGAGCAACAACAACATGGAAGTGTTTGTGGTCAGGAGGAACACACTCAGTTCCATCTGAAACAAATAATTCATCCCTGAAACAGAATTATACCCAAGAACTGCAAGTCCTGACTAAACAAACAAATACACACACAAGCAACTCTTCTTCCATGCCTTCATCTTCCACAAGTGTCTAATTAAGTAATGTTACTCAAGTATTTACCTTTCAGGGCTTGGTAACTAGGGTGAAAACACGGGTCAAAGTAGCCAACGTGCCATCTTTTATTTTCCAGCTACATTACAAAAGCACCATCAGCACAAACCCCACTTACTGTGTAACATCTCACTGGGGAACACAGACAAGAGGGAGACTTGACCCAAGAGACCGACAGAAATGCAACGCGCTGTGACTAACTTTCAACAGATCTTACAGAGGAGCCAAATACTCTCCACATGTGCAGTACCATCTACGCTTACATCTGGTGTCGGACCTCAACTTTGAGATGAAAATAAATCCTAACAAGGCCACATGTAATTATGATCCATTTTTAAGATCATGGAATCACAGAATTGTCAGAGTTGGAAGGGACCTCTAGAGACCATCTCCTCCAACTCCCCTGCCAAAGCAGGGCTGCCCAGAGCACATCACTCAGGACTGCATCCAGGTGGGTCTTGAAGATCTCCAGAGAAGGGGACTCCACACCCTCCCTGGGCAGCCTGTTCCAGGGCTCTGGCACCCTCACCCTAAAGAAGTTTTTCCTCATATTTGAATGGAACTTCCTTCGTCCCGGCTTGTGCCCGTTTCCCCTCGTCCTGCCACTGGGAACCACTGAAAAGAGTTCTGGCTCCATCCTCCTTCAACCCACCCTTTAGACACCTGTAAGCATTGATAAGGTCTCCCCTCAGCCTTCTCTTCTCCAGACTTACGAGTCCCAGCTCTTAAGCTCCAATCTTTTAGTCATCTTTGTTGCCAAAAAAAAAGGTGTTTCCAAAGGAAAAAGCATAACTGTGGCATTTTGCCACTCTTTTTGATACGCAACCGTACCTAAGACGTTAGGAAAAAAAAAAAAAAAATCAGCAAAGACCACTCAAAGACACATCTGTTTGCTGATGACGTTCCACATCAGATTACCCAACACAAAGATCTGAAGGCTCTTCAGCAGCAGGCGCCCACCCGTTCCCACCGTGAGGTGAGCGCTGCTCTGCCGTGCCGAACCAGCAAACGGCGGTGACATTTCCCGGTTCACCTGAGCCGTCCCAGCCAGCGCCGCCGCGGCACAGCCAACGCCAGGAACCGCAAGGAGACATCTGATATCCCTGATATCACACCCTGGGATGCTGCCAGAGAACCACCACACGCCAAAAAGGATTTCACGGGGGGAAAAGACGGAATTATAAAAGACCAGCGAAAGGCCCACCGTCAAACCGGGGTTTAATGCTTCTTTCTGAAAAATATGCTACCTCCTCGAGTTTCCAGAAGCCTTTCTAATGACTGGAATTGGAATGGCCCAAACAAAACAACAAAAAAATTAGAATGTGCTTTTGACAACACTCCAGAGCCAATTTCCCTTCTTCTCGGGCTGCATATTTTATACTAAACCGTTTACAAAGTACACACTATTCTATACCAAGAATTTCCCATCCACACTTCAAGAACAGAGCTGCAAAGCCGTAAGATTTGAGAGCAGTGACAATAAAAGAATACTTTTGCCATTATTTTTAAAAAGCTGACTAAATTTCAGGCTGGAAATACCCTGTAAAGCACAGGCTGAATGGTCCTTTTAGCCTGAAACAAAAGCAGAAATCAATACATGGCTGCTTTTCATTTTTGCTCAGCCGTTTACCTTTAAGAGATCATTTTCAGGCGAGTCCAATGAGCAGCCCCATTAAGAAAGCGAACATGATGCAACTACTTTCTACTGGCGTATTATGTAAATGACAATAATGCCACCCCTTGCCTTGTCGTGTGCCGTCCCGTCCCCCACCAAAAAAAACCCAACCTCTCACGAAACATTTTGCCAAAGAGTTTCTGTTTGGGAAAGAGTAATACCAGAGAAAAAAAGAAAGGAAAACAAAAAAAAAAGGATGTAAGTCAACTGAGCACGCAGCCTGACAAAACAATTGTGCCAAAATTCAGTAACAATTCCTACAAAAAAAGGAACTAAGAGTATTTTGCCTTAAAAGTCGCTAGATTTAATGCCGACAGAATATTACATATTACTTTGCACAGAACAGATACAACATGGGAAGAGTAGAGTCATAAAACAGTTTACAAAGACGACCTGCAAGTGAGGCAAGCAATTAAAAACTACGGATACTCAAACTCCAAGTATATTATGAAAAGAAAGGACATTTACAATAAAGCAGTAAAGGAAGCGTACACCAAATACTTCCAGTAGTCATTAGTGAAATTAACGAATGGCTAGCACAGAGGTAGCTGATCACAGTAGCACAGAGAAAAGTGTACCTGGTTCTCCTGCCTCCGTTTCTCTCACAAGTAGAGGGTGAAAATGTTTGCACTACACAGGCTGGGAGCTGCAAGGTTTTTCTGTAGCAAGTGTATTTTGTCGTGCGGGACCACCGAACACAACCTGCTAACATCACCCCGAGGTACAAAAAGCACAAAGACCCCTACGTGCAAGCTCCAGCCCAGTAACTGTGTTTACTTCAATACATAGTATTTTATAGGGTCTCTGAGAATCTCTAAATGTCTGCCTGGTAGTTTCAGGTTTGCAAGAGGAGGACTAACCCACTATTGCTTTATTTCTTCAGATGCAAAAAAAACCCACCCCAGATTATTTTCATACTGATCTTTAGTTCTTTCAAGAACTCTGCTATGCCAAGCAACGCTATTCTAGAGAACACTGAAGTTGAATAATAAAAATAAACTAACCCAGGAACATTTTTCAATTATGTAATGAATCTGGTTACAGCATTAACTAATGATTCACTGGTGAATACCTAATACTGAGTATCCAGAACTAGCTCCATGACTTAAACAGTTTTTTAGAAAAATACAAAACACCACCCAGAGTAACTGGCTGATATTTTTAAAGCGTAGGGTTTTTTTGTTGGTGGCTTTTTTTTTCTTTTTTAAACAACCTGCTACAAAGTAATCCCGGTGGGAGGGAAAAAA
>VXAK01018620.1:2247-17914 GCA_013399435.1 Arenaria interpres
CAGTCACCTGGCTTCCCTCTGTCCGCCCTGATGCCCCTCCATCGTCCAGTGGTGGCACTGGAAGAACCTGTGTAGGGCAGAAGTGCCTTTGGCTGGGACCCCGAACCCATTCGCCTGAAATCACAAAAAAAAAAAAAGAAAGGGAAGGAGAAAGCATGCCCAGTCCTAAAAAGTCCAATTCCAAGACCTGGGGTATTTTGGTAGATGTTGTAATACGCGTGTAGCGGTGCAACTGATCGTTGATGCCTTCGTGTCAAAACAAACGTGTGGTTCTTCTTGTAAGTCCTCCTTTCGTAGCATATCCCTAGCAGTGTGCATTCTGCTACCAAAGCAGCACGTTCTTGCTGTGACGAAGATGTATTCGTGCTCGGTACTGAGGAAACCTCAACATTGGAAAAAAAAAAAAAAAAGATTACTTATTTTCGTTTTGGAGGGATTTATAGTTTTAATAATGCAGCATTCCCCAATAATACTGCCATCCTATTTTCTTCCCNGGATGCAAATTTGGTGATCAAATATGTCAGATGGTAGAATGTTGGATTCCAGTTTCATGTATTAATATTGCCAGAAATAACTATAAATACGTAAAGTACTTTAAAAATAAGCAGACATTAAACGTAACATTGATAGTTGGTGGGGCTGTGGCTGTTTGTCTTCTGCTTGGTGTGTGGTTAGCTGGTATGTGAGCCTCCTGTGTCTTCTTCTGGACTGGAGACTCTCTGGATGACAACTTGTGCTTTGTGTAGTAAAGTGAATATAACTTTCCTTTGCGCTGGGCTGTGTCTCCTGGTTCCGTTTCAGCATCTGTAGAGGTGCACCCCTAAGGACCAAGGCGCGCGATGGCACAGGATGTGACTGAATATGCAACAGCTTTGTAGGCAATCTGGTTGGAATCGTTACACAGTGCACGTTGGTAGGACCGAAGAGAAGAGGAATTGCCAGCTGTCTCATAAGCAACAGTAATTCATCAGCTCTAACTGGTTTTGATGAGTTTTTCTTCAACATCTGGCTCGTTCTCTTTGGTGTTCGGTGGGAGTTATAACGTGTAACATAGTTAATGTTTCTAGTAGTCTTGCATCTGTCAATTTGCACTGGAAAATTAATATTTTTACCTTTGCTCAGTGTAATGCAACAGTAACACACAAACAGTTGAATCTATCACATTTTAAATTGATTTGGCTGCCTCAGAAGTAGACTTCGAATGTCCCATTTTGTAGTTTTCAGAATGAGACTTTTCTAAAGTGTTTTCCCCCCTTCTAGCAAACTGAAGGATTTTGCGTTAAGTCTAAATGGGATTTCAGTCCGTGTGGAGAGAAGGGAAGAAACCCACTTCTGTTAGAGGTAAAAATATACCTCTCTCTATATGTTTAATTGGCCGTGAGAAATCTCCCAGCTGGTCTCCAGCCTGGATGTTTGCTGTTTGTGTTGTTATGTTCCTCTGCCAGTCCAGACCTTACAAGCATTGATATAGTCATCTACAGAACATCCCAGTGAGGCCAGAAATGACTGACATCTGTGGTAAGAGACACGGCCTGCCTGTTTATGCACCTAGCTAACTAGTAACTAGTCATTAGTAAACACTCGGGCCCTCTTTCCAAACTTGTTTAAACAGGCTTCTGTTTCTCTGCTGTTCTTAACAGTTGGTTGAGTATCTAAGGAATTAACTGTATTCAAATGAAATGAGATACTTCAGACGGTTCGTACGTGGTCAAGGTATGATTGATTGATTGATGGCCCTTTGGGCTGCTGTGCTGTGGTGGTGTAGGTCAGAATTAGGGATCTCGATAGGTTTTCAGCTGTTGTACTCGTTATCACGTGGCAATTGCTGTTTACCCCTTCTGTAGCTAAATGCAGGCATCGGGTCATTGCTGGTTTTCTGCAATGGATTTTGCTTTAATCTAGGCTTTCATCTGATCCAAGGCTGCTCTGCTCTGATAGTCCTTCCATCTCTCCAAGAACCTTTGAAAATGTTTTTTAAAGTCAGGGTTTGGGCAGCAAGTGTTTTGCTGCTTTACTCAGTGCCCTGTCTGTTTTATAGCTTTTGGGTGAAGTTTAAAGCGTCAGTGTAAAGCTATGAAGCGTGTGGTATTTATTCAATGAAGGAGACTATGTCCCTCCAGCAGCATCACAGACAGATTTACGGTCTGAGGTTATTGATCCAAGTCTTTACTTGCTTACTACATTGAAGGTGCTTTGAAGAAGAAGCAGACTTAGAAGTCACTGCTGCCGGGTCCTCTGTAAGACCCTAAATATCAGTAAAAGCAGGCTGTCCCCTGAGAAGCTCCTCTGTTTTCCAGATCTGCCTGAGAAGGAAAAAAAAAATAGAAATACTAGTTACTGACATCAGCAATTCGCTGTTGTTGCTTCCCTTTGGTCATTGTTTACTGTGTGAAGTTGGCTGGTTTTTCTGATGTAAAGGAGCTGAATTCCTAAATACCGATCAAGGGCGCCAACACTGTATTAAGCATGGATTGAAAATGAGTTATCTCAGTTCTTACATTATTTCGCCAGTCTATGTCTTGCGTATAAGAGCTTGCTTGACTAGGCATTTTTTGGAAAATTTAGAGGAAAAAAGCTGTCTTGCCATTAAGGCAAGACTGCGTTCCATCTCTGAGACTGGCTTTGAGTATGTCTCAGACTTTCTGTGTGACATTGGGGAAGTCACATGCAAGGAAATCTTGTAGCTTAAGTCCTTGTACAGTAGGAGGGACTTTGAGGACAGAACCGGTTATGCTTCATCTGTGCTGATGAGACTTTAAGGGCACTGCATGTTTCTGTACTATTCAAATACTGTTCTTCCTTCTGTTGCAAAGTATTCCAGCCCGTGTTTGGTCCAAGGGCAGGACTCTGGAAATGTCACCATTTTTTTCTGAGGGGTATTTGGGATCTTAAAAGGCAATAGCAGTTGTTTTCAATTGACGGAACAGTCTCAGAACTAATAGGAGAGTAAACAAGAGCTGGTCGCATGTTTTCATGAAGTAGTTCTTTTCCTGCCTTTGAATGCTGCAAAATTGGAAACCTTAAACATCTTAACAATGTCAGATAACTGCAGAAAACTGGTGGGACTGTTCTGTGGTGATCCAGGTGCAAGCCAGATTCCAGGAGGATTTGTTAGAAGCCTTGGCCACGTGTAAGTAAGTGACTTGCTGAGAGGACAGCAGCAGTGCTGGACTTGGTGAAAGACAAGTCTTCTACTGTGGAGCCTCAGCCTTGTGAAAAGCTAATTCATCACTTGGACCCTGGGAGGAAAGATGGGACACCTCTTACCTGCTGCCTTATTTATCGAAGTTGCCTCGTGTTTGGTGTGGTCAAGGAGGTGTTGTGTTGTCTCTCTGGCAGTGCTTTCAGTGCTGAAGATGTGTACGATTTTGCTCATTTCAGATATGCTCTTCATGATTTCCCAGTTCTTCCAGGGACTCTGTCAAGTTCACATGCCCTCTCTGTGTTTTAACAAACATAGACTGAGCTGGACAATTCCCAATTTGACCACATACCTGTAGGGACCCAAAAGGAACCCAAGGCTGAGGTGAGACCTTATGGCCCCCCACAACTGCCTGAAAGGAGGTTGTAGTTGAGGTGGCGGTTGGTCTCCTAAGTAACAGGTGACAGAACAAGAGGAAAGAGCCTCAAGTTGCACCAGGTGAGGTTTAGATTGGCTATTAGGAAAAATTTCTCCACTGAAAGGGTTGTCAAGCATTGGAACAGGCTGCCCAGGGAAGTGGTTGAGTCGCCATCCCCGAAGGTATTTAAAAGATGGGTAGATGTGCTGCTTGGAGATATGGTTTAGTGGTGGCTTTGTCAGTGTTAGGTTGATGGTTGGTCTCGATGATCTTAAAGGTCCCTTCCAACCTAAGCAATTCTATGATTCTGTGGAAAATCTTGTCTTGTCCAGAATTGTTGGTGACACCTGACTGCACTGGTCAAATTGGGAGGTTGACAGCACTTCATGCATTTTTCTGGAAGTCCTAACTTTGAGATAAATCATGGCCTCCTTGGAGATCTGCCATCAAAACAGATGCGGAGCTGGAGGTCACAGTTTGTCTTCGGAGTGGCAGGATATCGCCCTATTTGAAGGGTTGAGATAACACATGAGACTTTTCTGCAGAGTGCACTGCAGGAATCAGAATTTGGGGGCTTCTGGATAATACCCTGTACTCTTTTGATGTGCATGCTCTCTGTTGCTTTTCATGGAATGTGTCAAAATGAATTACTGAAAAAAAACTCCAAACCAAACAAAATTACCAGCCTGGATCTCTAAGACTGAAACTTTAAAGAATCGCTGTAGGTTTCTGCAGTGTTTTTGGAATGTACTGCTGTACACATCGTTAAAATGCAGGAAGTTTGTTTGTTCTTCAGCTTTGCAGGGATCAGAATTGAGCTCATGGAGGGTTCTTTGAACATAGTGTCAGTAATTTGCCACTGCAGCTGAGAAAAACTGATACGGTCTTACACATGGCTCTACTTGGCAACTGCGGTGAAACAGGCCTAAAATTAGCTGGATTTGTAAAATGGTTGCGTTTAAACAAAATTAGTAATGAGCACAAGAACAGTGTGTCTGAAATGGCAGTTGGCAAGATCAAATCGAGACAGGATTCTGTTTTGAAATTAGTAAATCTCCTCTCTAAATCCATGAGGTTTTATTCTTACAGTTGCAATCTCCGCTTGGCTACCTCTAGGTCTGGGTAGACATGTAACTACTGAGGTACCCACAGGGCTTGAAGTGGCTGTGTGACTCCCAGCATTTGTTAACTTACCATCTGCCCATGTTTTGCAAAGGGGGAGTATGAGATGGGCAGAGTTTGGAGGTTCCCCTTTTATTTTTTCAGGAGCCCATAGATGTTCCAGGAAGTTTTAGGGGACAAGTTTTAGACTGGACAAGTTCCTTTAAAAAAAAAAATAAAAATCACTGAGGGTTACTAAATACACTAAACCCACACCTGGCTTAGAAAGTCACCAAACTGAAAATGATGAAAGGATGGGAGCATGCAGGGGAAGAGTATCCTGTTTCCAATCCTTCCAATATCTGAAGGGAGCCTACAGGAGAGCCGGAGAGGGACTCTTTGTCAGGAAGTGTAGTGACAGGACAAGGGGTAACGGTTTTAAATTGAAGGAGGGGAGATTTAGATTAGATATCAGGAAGAATTATTTTCCTGTGAGGGTGGCGAGGCACTGGAACAGGTTGCCCAGAGAAGCGGTGGATGCCCCATCCCTGGAGGTGTTCCAGGCCAGGCTGGATGGGGCTTTGAGCAACCTGCTCTAGTGGGAGATGTCCCTGCCCATGGCAGGGGCGTTGGAACTAGATGATCTTTAAGGTCCCTTCCAATGGTCCTCTAACCATTCTGTGGTTCTATTATTCTATTTACCTGTGCTATTTACTCTTCTTAAGGTTTATGGCTGTTACTGCTGGGGACAGGATGCTGGTGTAGATGAACTGACCTGATATAATAATAATAATAAAAGGGTTATCAAACAAGATACTTTCTTGGGCAAACCCTGCAGCACATGGGCCTCCTCTGACCCAAGCCAAACCATAGCCGAGAGAGAGCTCTTCATCAAATCGTGCTCTAACTCTTCTAGAGTTGAAACGTGAGTGAGCTGGAGCATTGTGCTGAGCCTTCGGTGGTGTCCAGCATGGAGAGGCTGTTTTTGTGTGTTTCCTTGCTCTTTACTTCATCAGTCAAGCCCAGGTGTATCGCCATTGACTTCAGTGGAAGCAAACTCCAAGGAGATGAGCTTTGGGCCGATATTTTGGCAAATATGGTGGTGTTTGGGAAATACGCGCAGTTAGGTTTGTTTCGGCCTTCATCCTGGCATGTGGAATTTCATTTTTGTTTGTTTGGTGTTAATGTCAAGCATATTTATTTTTTTTATTTCCATATATTATTATGGATAATAATAATAATAAATAATAAAAATATTTTATTATTTTTATATCCAACGTATCTTTTGGCAATGACATTTCCAAATGTTTTGGTACCAAAGAACTTGTTGTTACGGCGTGGTTGGCAAACTAAGCCCAAGCTAAGTCTGTTGGTGCTTCTGGTATTGGCAGCAACCTGCGGAAGTCCCTCAGCTTGGATTCCAGTCCCTCTCCCTTGTCCTAGCACAGCCAGGAGGCCATCTGCCTTACAGTCTCTCTGTATAATCTCTCTCCAACGCTGTCTCTGTCCCCTTTGGGAAACCTCTCGTGCTTTGGGAGTAGAGTTCTTGTGGAAAAGCATGGAAGTGCAGAGGGAGTCTGCCGAGGTGAGAGGGGTGCTGAGGCAGACCCTGCCTCTCTCCGTATTGTACGAGCCCTGCGATACGTTGGTCTTTGGTTTGCCTTCAGCCCTTGCAACTGCCTTGAGAGGTCTTGGAAGTGTTGGTTGGGCAGCTCTCTTAAGTGCTGAGTTTGTGCTTGCAGTCACTATAAGATATTAATAAAAACCGTGTTTGGTCCTAAATGCTTATTTCTGTTTTCTGAGCAGAGTATGTTACAAAAATACCCTTAAAATTGCCTTTAAGTTACGGAAATTAATCAGATTGGCAGCTATGTTGCTTTCTTTTTATCGTGCCCTTTCTTTCAGAGAAGACTTAATCCTTACACCAGGCATGTTTTGGTAGGGCAGAGAATGCAGCTCTTGTTTCATAGGGTGGATAAAGTTTTTTGGCACTTGAATAAGAATTGCACTTAAGTAACACAAACTGTTTGATAAGTAGTATGAAAATTGATAGTGCTGCAGTTAGAATATGCCCAGGGCTGAACGTTGCAGCTCGTTCAGCATCTCTGTTCATTGCATCTAGTGAAATGTGTGGGAAATGACCAGTTGATTACTTTGGGAGCACTGTGGATGTTGGTGGGAAGACTCAGAATATTATATATTTGGGGCTGGTTCTGTAAATAGACTTCACTCCACTGACCTCAGCAGGCTTCAAGCCTTGTCCCACGTAAGTAGCATGACGTGTAATGTTATAGATATTAGAAACCTGTGCTGCTCTATGTTGTGTCGTTGGTGCTCCTCAGAATTAGTGATGAATTCACTGAAGCTGCTGAAAGACAGTGCTAACTCAAAGGAAGAAGTGAAGAGCAGTAGTTTGTGGCTTGGTTTTGATTTCGGATGGGTTTGCCACGCAGTAAGGTCCCTACTAGAGATGGGTCTGGCAGCTTTGTAATGCTGTGTGGCAGTTTGACGCCGGAATTTTTTGGTTTTGGTGTGTCAGATCTGGCACTTGCTGAACAAAACTGAAAAATTCCATTTGACTTGATTTTGGATAAAGAGAATGTAAACTGAATTCCTCTTCAGCTTATGTAGCAGTCACCTCCAGAAGAAGACTGTAGCTGCTATTACTGGAATTCATTCAGAGCTGAGAAAGGAAAGGTGGGTCTTGATACCCCTTACTGGGCAGAAAATTACGATTGTTTATAGTATTTCTTACAGAATCACAGAATTTTCTAGGTTGGAAGGGACCTTAAAGATTATCTTGTCCAACCGTCAACCTAATTTTGACAAAAATAAACACCCACACAACAAAAAAAAAGCAACACCATCACTAAAGCATATCTCCCAGCACCACATCAACCCGTCTTTTGAACACCTCCAGGGACGGTGCCTCAACCACCTCCCTGGGCAGCCCATTCCAATGGCTGATCACCCTTTCGGTGAAAAAATTTTTCCTAATATCCAGCCTGAACCTCCCCTCCAGGGCTTTGGGATGGTTTCCTTTCTCTGACTTGCTCTAAGTGATGCCGAGATATCTTCCTGCCCTCCCAACTTGCCTGGCCGATGGAAGGTACGGGGCAGACATCTGCTTTTGGCAGCTCTCCTGTGGTTTCAGCATTTTACTCATCCTTCACTTCAGAGAGTGCCACTGCCAGCAGTGCCCCTGTGCAGAGAGCACCCGGGTGTCCCCAGCACCGAGCCCCTGCCCCAGTCAGGGCCCAGAGTCCGATGCTGGAGCCGCCAACGCGTGTGCCTGCTGTGGCTGGAAGAGAAGCCTTGCCTGTACCTGCCTCTGATTAAATGCCATGCAGGCATTTAAGTATAGATTGTCCTGGAGCAGGGAACTAAGAGGCAAACGGTTATTTTAATTATCCTCGGCGTTCTGGATCCAGAAATATTCCTCACATGGCAAAACCTAGAGACAAGTCAGGCTGAAAAGACGATGTTTTTCCTTTGTCTCTTGTTTTTCCTTTGTTACTTACTCTTCTCTTTCTCACTGACTTACCAGACCTGCTACCAAATCTTGAACAGCTTATTGTAGCTTTCACCCAAATAAATTCTTTTGGGACAGACCGAGCTTTAGAGCTGTTGCGAGCAGGTCAGACAGGCCTTGATGCTTGGGGGAGAATAAACACTGTGCTGTAATTCCCTCTCTTTCAATAGAAGGCTTAGCACAACAGCAAACTTGATGGCTTTCAGCTTATAATGTGCTCTAGTAGAGATGATGAGTATGTTTTTAATTTTTAACCTCTCTTTGAGGCCCAGGGGTGACACTCGCTATCTGTCTCCCCAAACAACATGACATTTTGACAAATGACTTAACGTATTGTCAGCCTAATACAATATCTTTCTTTTAAAAATGTTTTAAAAGGCAAAGCTTTTTATAGTTCTGCAGCTGCCAAACACAAAACTCGGACATAAACGGAGCAGGCTATGGTTCTAACAAAGAAAATAACGCCAACACAAAAGTTTTTTGCATATCAACATTTTCTGCTTCACCTCACTTTGCAGCTCTCTGTTGCATATTTATCCTTTTTCAACACGTGGAACTGAAACAGATTTTCAATAAATTTCTGTATTTTATATATAAAAAAGACTAGCTCCACACATCAGAGCAATTTTTTTTCTGTGTGTCTAGCTTATAAAGTGATAAGTCTGTTTTGTGGTATGTCCATATGGATTAGCTCTGTTCAGCCTCATAAAACATGTAGTTAAGGCTTTACTGTGTTTCTCAACGTAGGAAGGAATTAGTTATTTCAAATACAGCAGTGCTATGTTTTCCTGGACAAGACATCTTGAACTTTAACTCTTTGGCTTGGCTGATGGATTTGTCACTTTGCCTGGTGGTTAAATTTGTTATGGAAACTATTAAAGTCTGTTTAATCTTCATTTGAAGAGTTCGATGTTAAACCTGCAGGTAATTTTAGCTGTGATTGTTTGAGAGAATAATCTCTATTTGAGAGACTATTATATGAGAGAATGGATCATACATGCCAAATCCTGTCACTTTTGGAAGTGTCCAGATTCTGAAGAGTTTCTGTTGTCAGGATGGTCTAAGCATGTAAGCAGGGCAGGGGACGGAGGGAGATATAATGTGTTTTATCAGGCCAGCTGGTTTAGATGGGGGGAAAGAAGTAAAACCAGGGTTTTTCACCTTCATAGCCCTTCTTCTAGCAACTTGATTTTTTTTAATCCTCAACTAGATTAATTGGTCCAATAAACCAAACCCAACAAAAACGCACCGAAACCCAAAACCTCTCCCTGATAGCCATTTCCTACCTCACAGGGAATTAGGTGTCTTCATGTTGCCATTTCTGTCTGTAGCTAATTGCTGGAATAAAACAACTGCATCTGTAAGTTGGATCCCTTGGTCACAGTTACTGAAGGGAGAAGGACCTTCTCTCCCCTAATACGGTATAGAAGTTTCTAAATCTAGCCATAAAATGAACCAAATGAAAATTCCTTGCTGAACTGCGAAGTCTGAATACTGTAGAAAAAAAGCTGAATATAATCTAAAAATGTATTTTATCTCCCGTTGATTTGGATTTTTTTTTTTTTTTTAAACAGACCCTCTTGAAATACAAAAAAAACTGCTGGGAGGGCAAACCATTTGTGTTAGTGCAACGTGCACGAAGTCTGAGCTCCAGCAGACGTTCTCATAGGGAAGAGAAGAGAGTTGTGCAACAGTTGCAGGAGCGTGAAGAACACTTGTGCTAGAATAGTTCAGCTGTTCAGGTGGTTTCTGAGTGAGAGATGGAGGATCTCAAAGAGGCTCTCAGAATACTTGAAGGGATGAGGGTCTTGGGAAGAGTTGAAAGCTTCTCTCTTCCCCGGTGCCTGCCGGGTGGCTCGGCTTGATGGATGGAAGTGGTGGAAAGCGAAATGTGACCCCATGCTTCAGGTAGGGGAAGGAAAACTTTCCAAGAATAAGCTAGTTCTGATTGTAATGCAGAATGGCTTGCATTCTGTGGTGCCTGCTACTTTATACTCGCCAGTGAATTTGCTTACATTGGTGTCTTATAAGCTTGTCAAGTAAATCACAATCAAACATAAACTCAGTTGCTCAGAGGTAATGAAAGAATTTTTTTCCTCTCTCAAGTTTGGAGGATTTTCAGCGCACGTACTACTGGGACTTGTTTCTCATTGCACGCATGCAACAGATTCCTCTTAGGTTTGGTAAATTGCCCAGGTTGTGATGTACAGCAGTATTTATTAGAAGGAGACATGTGTGACATGCCTTTCGCTCCATGTGCTGATGCCAGCAGCTTTTACTGGCTTATGTCTGGGGGGGCCGGGGGGGGAAATGCTTGCGACAGCACAGAGGTCTCCCTGAGCATTGCTCTCTGGTTCCTAAGAGGCAGCAAAGGCTTGAGCCATCGGGAGACTTTCCGCTGATTTCAACTTTGCATCCAGCCTTTTCTTTTTTCTTTTTTTTTAATTTAGAAATACATAACCGCACTGTTTGAGCTGTGAGATTAATCTTATCCTTTTGTGATTAAGTAAAGGTAGCTTAGTGTGAAATTTCACCATCTTGCTCTGTTATAGATAGTAATTAAACTGGAAGCATATATGAAAAATTGCTTACTGATTGTTTAAGTAAAAATCTCAAAGCAAAAATGGCATTTGCCAATATCATCTATTTCTACTGACAGAGAACCACACGAAGGCTCCAGCTGCTTCCGTAGCTGTGTATCCTAAAAAGCGAAAGTGCTTTTTAGTAGTCTTTATTTTAGCATCATCTGTCCTGATGATCTTTGGAGCAACCACCTTGGTGATGCCTTTCCAGTGCCCAAAGCTGTCCTCCGGCGTGTGGACAAGAAGAGCCGGACATCTTCACGAGAGCTGCTGGAGCAGAAATGAGGGCACTAAGCGAGATACCTTGGAGAGCTTGAAGCTGCCCTGCAGAGTTCTTGAGGTAGCTTAATAGAATTTACAGAAGTGTCTTTGAATTGTGACCTTCCAAATGTCCACTGGTCAAGGGTAACTGGGATTATGAAACCGGAATGAATACATGACTGATGCTTGCTGAAACTGGGCCATTCTCCCTAAGGACAAGTAATTGTTTTGTATTTAACATGTTAACGGTATTTGTAGCTATAATACAGCAAAGCCATTTCTCATATAAATAGAAAAGAAGTGAGGCAAAGGTGCTGGAAAGCAGCAGCAAGACCCTGGCTGCCGCTGGAAAATAGGTTTGATGTTGGCCACTTTTAAAAAGTTAATTGCATTTTAAAGATAAGCTTTAATGGCATTGGCAGTGAGAGTGCAACTGTAACCAGATCTTCTTGTTTTGTACAAGTGCCTTTCAGGTTTCTCTGCAAGGTCAAATGTCCTATTGACTGGCAGCTGGACCGCTCTGCTTGTGGGAATGTGACTGGTGGATAGGAAAAAGCAATGCTGGTGGAGCTGCAAAATGAGTTCCCACTGAAGCCAAATATGAAATTGTCTGAGGGTCCAGCAGTTTCACTTCCTGCAAAGCTGGAAACCCTTGTAGCATTTATTAGGATTTCCTGCAGGGAAAGAGGGGTATTAATCTTGTTTGTCTTACAGAACCATAATATTTGCACTGCAATTTGTAACACAGAGCAAGAAGTTTTCAATTAGTATTTCCTGAGGAATAGCAAATTCAGTAAAGTGGATGCTTTTAATTTTTTACTTTTTGTCGGTGAATAAATAAAGCAGCTCACAGGACTGTAACTGTTCTGCGGTGTTGGAGCAGGAAAGCAGAGTGGTGACCAGCTGAAGTCGGTCTCAAGTCTTTCTCAATATCTTTCCTTGGCATCATCATGATATAATCTCTGAACTGCAGAACTGTATTGAGTGTGCTTGTAGGAGGCAGAAACATCAGTCTTGTTGATAAAACAGTCACTTGGGTCAGTTCACCGCTGGTTTTAATTTTCCTGGTGTTGCAAAATTTTTCTCAAACACTGAGCTGATTGCAATGAACCCTGATTCAGGGCCCAAGCCAAATTTGCTTGAAGTCCTGTGAGCCTCTTTCCCTTTCAGATGCGTAGTAATTTCATATTATGGGAAATGCTTTATGTGTCTTAAAAAGGGCCTTCAACCTTAACTTCAGGGCAGTATTGCTTTTTCCTATCCAGGCAGAGGAATGCTGCTAAGGAGAGATGAGGCACTTGGGCTGAGGAACCTACCTAGTATGTGGGAGTTTCCAGTCTGCGGAGCGCATGGTGGTGGGACCATCTGGATGCATGTTCCTTTGTGCATTGCAGGTGTTCCCCATCTCCATTCTGGATGAGATGGGCCTATATCTGGGACTTCTGGGCTTCCTTCATCTGCTTTGCATGTAGTCTGTACAGAGGCCGATCATCTTTTACACGCGTTGGATTTACTGTCCACTTGCAGATTGACTCTGAATGTAAGACTGTAGCTGTGAGTCAACTTCTGGACTTTCAGAAATCCTGGGTTGATGGCCAAAGCCCTTCATTTCCACTCCACCCCTCCTCACCCCCACCCCACCCTGCAAAAAAAGAGATCTAGGTGGAAGCAGAGGGCATGCCTTGATGTAGCGATGTGCGAGAGAGTTGATCTCAAAACTTGTTCTTTCGAGAGAACACTTATATACGTTTTTGGTAATTCACCTGACAAATATGAGGAGAAGAAAAAAGATACGAGAATTTGCAAGGTACTTATTTATTGTTCCTCAAGTTAAGAAACTTCTTCATTATCTAGGACGCGGCACTTAGGTTTAGAATTTTCTTCAACTTGAGCCTGAATTGGAGAGACAGAGTGCTTTTTCACACCACCGAGATTGTGGTTAGACACATCCCTGGCTGTGGTTGCCAAATTGTGGCAAAATATAGGAACTGCTGAGTTTGAACATAAAGACATGGAAAAAACACGAAAGCAGCATGAATGGGAGAAATACTTGTGGTTTATTATTTCTTATTCCTCTTTCTTGGAGGCATTCAGCACGTGACATGACTTTCAAGACATGTATCATTCAGCTTTCGCTTTTCCTTAATGATATTCATTCAGGCGTTGAAGTTCAAGCTATTGGAGTCCTGGAGCACTCGCTGCGTTACATCTAACACTTTTGAGGTCCATTGTGTTTCTTATCAAATAGTTACGGATATTTCTGAGTCACTGACAGGCATTGGAGAGAGGGCCAGGCAGTCACGGGCACCATATTGGTGTAGTGTATTTCACATTTTGGAGCCCTCTTCTGAGACGGGGAAATGGAGTTATTCTCACTTCAGCAGGGAACCGATTTTAGCTTGTCCAAGGTGATATGGGACGTTAGTGGCAGATCAAGTAAGTGGACCTGAATCTCTCCGAATTAACTCAACCATTCAGCCAGCAAACCTGTTTGCTCGGGTGTGTCATAGCGTCTTTTATCTCCACCAGCAATGATCTCAACCACAGCCTCTCAGAAACACATGAGGTATATCAACTGCTATATCCCATAAATGCCATTAAGTATGCATTTTTCTATAAAATGAAAAGCATTTCATGAAATATTTCCCAAAAGCTGTGTGCGAAGGAAGCAAGCACTCAAACAGCTGTACTAGGAAGACTCTTTTAAATTCTGTGTACCAGAACTTGCTTCGTTTTTTTTCCATTAATATGCTTAGTTAATCACTTAAAATTTCTGTCTTTATTATGTAACAGTTCAAAACCTCCAGTCGCACTGTATATGTTACAGATGCCAACACCTGTAAACTTGAGGTAATTACCTTATCTTATTATTAAAGTAATAATTCAGAGAGAACCAAAATAAGGTAGATATTTATGCTTAAAGTTTGCGGGCCAGAGATCTGGGTGTGATGTGTGGTCCCCCTGTGGCTGCTGCTAAAGCATCTGATTAAATAGATGCTACAACCAGTAGAAACTGGGAGATTATTGGCCTGACTCTCCTCTTATTTTATTTAATGACATCTTCCAGCAAGTGTCTAGGATGAGCTCCAAAGCAGATTGAATTTGATGGGAACCAAACGAGTAATTACAGCTCTTTGCAGTCAAGTATTCAGAGCTATAGCCTTATTGGCTTCATATTGTTTAAGAGCGTGCTTTGCTGATCTGGGGTATAGGTTTTTGATTTGGTGTCCCACTGCTTTGAGCCTGCGAGTGTCTCTTGGCCAAAGGCGATCTGAGGACTGGCTTTATGGGAGCACAGCTGGGTTGTAAGCAAATAGGTGATGCACTTCTGCTCTGCACTCGGAGGGAAGAGAAGCAAAAATAAAATCCAATACTAGATCTGTATTATCGAGTACCAGACAGAAGAAAATTAACTGCAAAACCAAAATGAACTTGCAGAATGAGGTTCAGACAGCTTATAATGTCTCCGGTTGGCGTTTGCTTTATTAAATAAATAATAATAAAACCAGGCAGTAAATACCCTGCAAAGTGAAATAGTCACTTCAGGTGTTAAAACTATAAATTTGCTCTCAGCTTCACACTGCTGAGGTGACATGAAATTTTTTCACTGTTTCACTTATTACTTTTAATTTAGGAAAGGAGGAGCAGGAGAGTAGTGGATGAAAGGTAAGAAGAAAGTCTTGAAGCAGTATGAGAGACCCTTATATTAGTAGTGGTTTTAGATCCTACATTCTTTAGTGCTAATGTAGGAGTTTGACCTGTCCTTCCCATGTACTGTGCAGTAACTGAGCAGTTTGATTGAAATATGATGGATTAAATCAATAGATTAAGGGTCTTTGGAGCCAGAGTCTGCCCACAAGCCTTGGAGCGCAAGCCTTTTCTCTTTCTGTAGGAGTACAATAACCCACAAATAGACATTAATTTTTGCGTTACCTTCTCTTGATGCAAAAATAAATTCTCTGATACGTTTGCCATTCTGTGTCACAGTTCCCTTGTCCCAAGTCCCTCATTCCCAGGTTTGGGAAGTTGGGGAAAACTAGTAAAGTGTAATGAAGACCGTAGTGAGGATTGCCTGTAAGAATAAAACCCCACAGCCATGGTAAACTTGGTCTCTCTTCCGCATCCCAGGCCCTTTGAAAGCAAGAATCATCATTCTATGATTCTAAGAAATCTGTGTGTTTCTTGAAAAGAAAGCTGAGATCAGCAACATTGTGTAAATGTTTGGGTTTTGATCCTACAGGTCCTTAGACGCAGTACTTACAGTCAGGAGGTGGAATCCTATCTCCTTGATCCATGGAGGTAGACTTATACCCGATAGCAGGCTCAGCATGATGCACAAATTCTGAGATCTGGTGGGAGAATTCAGTGGTAGAAAGATTTGTGAGTAATATGAATGTGGATGGCCAGATCTGTGTGGAAAAAAAAAAGTACTCCAGGGCATGGATTTTCAGTGAGGACAGAAAAAAATCTAGAGCGTTTGCTTCATGCTGAGTCTTAGCAATGCTGTTCCAAGATAAATGTAGTTTAGAAGTTGGTGGCTTTGGGGGAAGAAAAAACCTAATTTTTTTTTAATGTCTTTCAGTTGTTCAGATAACCTCAGGCTTTGCAGAACTGCTTTTTTTTTTTTTTTT
>VXAK01018620.1:22885-89941 GCA_013399435.1 Arenaria interpres
CACCACACAGCTTGGTGTCATCTGCAAACTTGCTGATGGTGCACTCCATCCCTATGTTTATATCGTTGATAAAAATGTTGAACATGTTAGTAGAGAGTGTGTGATGGGTTTTATGTGGTTGTTCCGAAGGATGTTTGTGCCTTGCTAGTCTTTCCAGTGACAATTCACGTATTTGAGCTCTTCTCTGTAAAGATCTTTCACGGCCAGAGTGTTCCCGAGCAGAAGTTGGAGAGACATCCCTGGTATATTTAGGAGCTCTCCGTGTGTGAACATATAGGAAAAAAAACCCTCTGGAAGATGTAGCTGCTTTTAAATTTTGCTTTCTATAGAGTAGAGTTTCCTCCTGGATGGCCTTGCAGCCGTGTTACATCCAAAGAGTTTCAAATTGCAAAAACACTCTTTCATCTATTACTTTACAGCCTGTTCATCTCAAGCCATTCATACGTGTTTCATTCTCTCAGGGGTGCTATTTCCATAGCGCTACCACGTTTGAGCTTATTTCAACATTTTTTGCCTAGCTGCTGTGCCCGGAACTACATGTGTCTCAACTACAGAACATCCTTGAGATCGCATAGGGCTTTTTGGCCAATGACTTCTTCCTGGATGATATTTGGCTCTGTCAGCAGGGTTTGGCTGGTCAAGCTGACTCTATTCTGTCCTCCCTCCACCCACCCTCTGATTTGTTTTCCCCTGTCCCGCAGCTTGGAAAGGAAAAATCTGAAAGTGAAGAAATCTCAGAGATTCCACTACTTCATTCTGCCATTAGGAAATCCAGTTCCCCCGTGAATAATAACCACCTCAGTGCGAAGCTTACTGTAGAGAAAGTGCAATCTTGCGTTGGTGCTTAAAAACAGTTCCATGATATGCAGCTACTCGAGTGGTTCCTGATGCTCTTTCAGTGCTTTACAAACTATTAGAACATACTTTTGCCTTTTTAGGGGATCTTGTTACAAGCCACTACTTGGTAGTTGCAGAATTTTGGTTTCTGCACAAACTGTGTGGTAAGATCCCCTGGCATGCGCCTTGGCTCTGCAATGAATTGGCCTCAGAGCATCGATGCTAAAGATACCTGTGGAGAACCCCACAGCAAAAAGCAGTATGAAAAAAACATGAGAAACTTGAACTAATTTGGGGATTCTTTGTATTCTCCCAGCCAAATGCCTCTCGGTATCCTACCTTCTCTTGTATCTCAGGTAGCTTGATAATTTTGCTGTTTGGATATATCTCTGTGGCTTTAATTATACCAGACTCTTTATTCTAGTGTCTTCCGAGTGGCCAACAGCAGATGCTTAGGGAAAAATGGGAATGGGCAAGCAAACAGTGACGGTGCTTCCCGCCACCAGCAGTTTGAGGCTCAGGGACCTACTCGTTAAATCAGTGCATTTAACAGCCTCTGAAATACATCTGTTTTTCCTCCCCATTTGTTAAATTATTTTAAACTCCATGTTCAAAGAAGTAACATATAAGGGCAAGGAGTTCATTAAGATGGCTGAGTCTTGTATAAAGAAATATCTTTTTTTGTGAACCTTCAGTTTGGTGGTATTTTTGCCTCCTTGTTCTTCTATTAGAAGAGACTGTGAATAACTACAGATTTCTCTGGATTTTTCTGTCCCTCCAGAAGAAGTATGATTTCCAGCAACTTCTTAAGAGAGACTTCTAGAGAATCTCAGCACCTGAGGTGGTGATGGGATGAAGGTGTTACTGATGAAGGCCTTGTGGTGGTGGGCCTCATTCAGTTTCTCAGGTTTAGGGCTAACTAGATAGGGTGGATATCTCTTTTTTACTATCAGGTTTTCTGCTTTATGTAGTACATTAGTAATTCTCAGATGTTCATGACCTCCTGAATCTCAACACCATTTTTTCCAGTGTGTAAGGAAGAGAATAACACTGAGTCAGGAAACGTGGATTCCCTTTGAAGGAGGTTAGTTTTTAGTCACATCAAGGTTAAAAACAGAAAAATACCTTACTTCCCCCCACCCCCGCAAGCCTACAAAGATGATCACCAAAAATGAGCACATCTAAAATCAATGACTTTCTTTAAAGTCATTGGTTCTCAGCCAGTTGCTTAAATTCTCATGGGAAATGAGTGGAAATTTTGAAAATAGAATGGAGACTTCATAGTGAAAAGCCCTAGTGTGATAGAGTAGAGCTAGAAAATGGATTTGAAATGGGCAGTTATATGAAGTTAATTTTCTCATTTCATAAGAAAATAAGAATTCTAAAGCAACGTCTCGAGTACAGCTCTGCAAGGAAATTACTTCCATAAACCAAAGCTGTAACTCGAGTTCATCACATAAGCGCCTATTCCACAGCCTCAAAACATATTTAATAAATTGATGTGGTAGAATTTCAATACAAATAGCTCTGTGAAAAAGTAAACAACATCGTGGTGGTTGTTGAAATAAGCCTTAAGGGTCTTTACAGCAGTTTTATATGTTGGATTTTTTTATTAAAAAAAAAAAAGCAAACTGTGTAAAATACATTTTTGCTTAAGGAGACAGTCCTTGTCTATTTTATGTAAGAAGCTACTCTGAGCCTGGCTTTAATTTAAAATAAATAAATAGCTGTGATGCCACAGGCTGGGCTTGAAGTTTCTGCATATTTTGAAGTCATCCGCTGCACAGCAGGCTCTGAGGGTTCGTTATTAGCTGGTGAGGGAATGAACGCAAACCCAGCAGGTTCATCCTTGCAGCCTCAGCAGAAACTCCCTAGGATGTCCTGTGGAGCTGCAGGAGCAGACCCTAAAGCTCATTTATGCGCCCAGTCCATCTACTTTATCTTACTGGGCACTCATCTCCTCCACTGAGGAGTATCTCAGAGCTGGGCTGAGTATCTCACTCACACTGGGCTTCAGTTCCGCAGGGAATGGGAATTAAAATAAAACTGAAACCTAGAAGCCAGGAAAAAATGTTGCTGATTGGAGGAATATGGAGATGAAAGCCCTGTCCCTTCAGGCAAAATTGTGGGGAGGTTTCTGCCACTGCAATGCTGGACATGACGCATGAGGATAACCTGAGGGCAGGAGGGAAGTCAGGGCAACTGTGGGCTTAGCCTTCAATATTACCTTCAGAGTGACAGCGTGCCCATAAAGACCCCTGTGAGGACCAGTATGACCAGTAGTGCTCATCTGCTGTCTGGAGAGGTGCAGCTCTGGTAAAGCGTTCTTCAGCTTTGGCTTTAAAATATATTTCTTTCCTGATTACATCATGTGTAACTTTAATCTGTCAACTTATGCACCCTGGGTGCCTGGGCAGCCCTCCTGGCATGTACTTCAAAGCTTCTTCTGCAGGAAGCCCTACACGTCTGTGGAGTTTCATCTGTCTTTGCTGTTTGTCATCACTGTGGTTGGGATTTCTGTTTTGGGTGGTTTGTTTTGTTTCTTCTTTCAGACTGTAATTGGGGCCTGTGTTATGGTTGTCATAATTCACCTCGCTTGCATCCAGGGAATTTGACCTGGAATTCTTTTTGCGGATCTCTGTTGATTTGCGGTAGAGTGCAATGAAGTGAGCTGCTTTGTCTTGAAACCTACTTAGAATTTAGGAATCAGCTGAAAATTATTAGTCAACTTTTCCAGTAGGGCTGGTAGTGTTGGACAAGTGGTCAACCCAATGCCTTTTTAATAGGAACAGCTAGAAACAGCCCTTCAGATCATAGAATAGTTTGGGCTGGAAGGCACCTGTAGAGGTCATCTGGTACAATGCCCCTGCATTGAGCAGGGACGTCTTCATCTAGATCAAGTTGCTCAAAGCCCCATCCAACCTGGCCTTGAATGTTTCCAGGGATGGGGCATTTACCACCTCTCTGGGCAACCTGGACCAGTGTTTCACCACCCACATTGTGAAAAATTTCTTCCTTCTATTTAGTCTAAATCTACCCTCTGTTAGTTTAAAACCATTACTCCTTGTCCCATTGCTATAGGCCCTACTAAAAAGTCTGTCCCCAAGGTTCTCAGGTGAGAACTTACTTTGGGGGTTCATTTATTTGCTATTTAAATCCTTTCTTTTCCTTTACAAAAGTATCTTTTAAAAATTTTTCATTGGAAAACTTTGAACAATTCTTTTCTAGCTTTTCATTAAAATGAAATATTAAACCTCCCTGTTTTTTCATTTACTCTTTTTAAGAAAGTTTTAGTTTTTGTCACGAAGTACAATAAAAGGCTGCTTGCTGTTTTTTGCTCTTCTTCCTGTTACCACATTGAGGGGTTTTTTATTTTAATGGCTCAAACTTAAAAAGCTAAAGTAATGAAAAGGGAATTTAAAATGTGGAAGGAGGAGGGAACTGATATATATATATATATATTTTTTTTTTCTTTTAGGAAGAACAGGAGAGGAGGAAATAAGGTTTAAATAACAAAATCCAACCTTATCCAAGGGTCCTATAGGCAGAGATAAACTCTGTGAACACAACCAGCTGAGTTTTTTAGTAATCCATCTGAGGAAGAATGAAGCAAAAGGGGAATTTCTGATCAATGCTTATAAATACTTAAAGGGAGGGTGTCAAGAGGATGGGGCCAGTCTTTTTTCAGTGGTGCTCAGTGACAGGACAAGAGGTAATGGGCACAAACTTGAATATAAGAAGTTCCACCTAAACATGAGGAGGAACTTCTTCACTTTGAGGGTGGCAGAGCCCTGGAGCAGGCTGCCCAGAGAAGTGGTGGAGTCTCCTTCTCTGGAGACATTCAAAACCTGCCTGGACAAGTTCCTGTGCACCCTGCTTTAGGTGGACCTGCTTTGGCAGGGGGGTTGGACTAGATGATCTCCAGAGGTCCCTTCCAACCCCATGTGATTCTGTAATATGCAAATGGAAAAATTATTAATATAAATTTATTCCTGTAATTACATTGTCTAAAGCTGTACAGCATATATGACCTGGGGTCTCATGGTGCTAATTATGGTTAATTTAAATAGTGAGAGATAACGTTCTGTTGTCCTCTGCTGCATGACAGAAGCAGGGAATGAGAGGGGGAGTGATTGGAGCTCAGGAGGCAGCTGGCCTTGGTTCCTTCAGGCAGTTGAAGAAAGATGCAGACCTGTCAGTGAGTGTTGGTGCAGAACTTTAGCAGGATGAGAAAGCCTGGCACACGTGGTTCAGGTCACCTTCCACAGCGTGCCAGGTCTCGGCAACAAGAAGTATTTCGCTTGTCTCTCTAAATTTTAATATTGAAAACACCCCAAAACTTGGTTTGCTGTGTGTATCCAAGAACATGTTCATTTTCCTACTCTTTTCATCCCTTTTATTCTGAAAAATGAGTCTAAATGATGAGATCAGTGTTGTGCTCTGGCCACGTTATTCTCTTTGCTCTGCCAGACCCACCTGGTTTTGCACATACTAAGGTGGTGGGATCTTGAGCGAGCTGCACTGTTCTGGGCAGGGGTAAGATGAGATGACCTCTGGAGGTCCCTTTCTACCTAAATTAGTCTGTGACTGTGTGAGGTACTCGCAGAACTGAGGGAGATAATACATCAGTGAATTGTATTATAATATTTGGGGTTTTGCCTCCACTGCTGCCCTGGACAGCTGGAAGAGCAGCTCTGTCTTTGTGGCTGAATCCTGGAGTTTAAGGGGTGGAAGTCTCTCATTTCTAGCTATTAATTTCGAGCTACTAAACAAACAAAAAAATAAATGGTTTGTTTGTTTGTATTTAGCTTGACATTAACAGGTACTTGTTTGATGCTTAAGGGATGTAAAATAGGGATTTTAATGTTCTGTAATGTTTACTTTTTCAAGTGAGACCAAAATTAAACTACAACTTTTGGCAGAAGGTGTATTTTTTCTTAATGTGTGCCAAGGAGAACTGTTGTTTCTTTTCTCCTTTCCTACTCCTAAGCACAGAGCTCTCAAAAATAAATAAAAAAACCTGCACATCCATCCAGCCTCTCTGAAGCAGTGAGGAGCAAGGACGTTGCTCTTGCTTAGCTCGCTCTTCACAGATAACTTAAACCCACTCTTGGACAGCAAGAAGTACTTTGACAACTTGTTTTCATGAACAGAAGTCTCTGGTTCATTTAAAACTTGAAGCTAGGGCTTGACCTGTTTTCCACTAGAAATATTTGGGCCATTGCTCAGGATGAGAGTCCCTGTGCTCAACCTAGCGCTACAGGGACGTGAAAAATTAATTCTGAGAACAGCATCTCCTGACACTGCTTTGTTTATGTGATGGGCAGACAGATAGCTGCTGCCGTCTCATCTCTCACAGCCACCGAGCTAAAACCCTTAGAAACAGCAATTCCACGCAAAAAAGAATCCGTATTTTGCAACAATCTTTCAGACTTTTTTTTCTTATTATTATTTTTAAAGATTTGTACGTAGGTGATTTCTTTGTTTCTTTAAAGGCCATCAGGAACACCTGTCGGTGGCTTATTTTAGAGATAAGAGAGAGCAGAACAACTGTACTTCCGACATTGAGGTATCACCTGCCATCTGGAAAGGCTTGATTCACAGCAAGGTGCAAGTTTGGACCTGAATTTGCAGTGGTTGAGCTCGCTCAGAAAACCCCACACAATAGTTTAAAGGTCAGGTCGGGCAGCAGGAGTTGTCAGGGATTCTGTGCAACCTGGATTGAAATGTCATGTTTAAATAGAAGGACTATAACACTGGATTCTTACTATTGGCTCTTCTACCAGGACGGTGACTCTAAGTGCATATAGGGAGATCAGCGGGGCAGAAAATACTCTTGTATGTGGAAAATCCAGTTGCCACCGTGTCTGTTGCTTCCCATTTTGTCTGATATTTGCCCAGAGGTGAAGTGGGGAGACACTGCCAGCGATTGTTTCCTGCAGCAGCTGATCAAGGTGCGCCACAAAAGAAAATACAACCCTTGACTTGGCGTTAAGTGAGGTTCCAGATCTGGCTGAGGATTTTGCAGTTTTAAGTGCTGCTCGTACCAACGACTACAAGGTATTTTTAGATTCCGTGTATTCAGTGTCCCTGCAGAGGTAAAAAGGCAAAATATCCACCGCAGTTGTGCTCAGCTTCTGTAAGATTAAGTATGTGTGCATGATGAATATCGATAAAAAGATGTTAAAAAGGCCTTTAAAGAGAATTAAGTACTTACAGGACGTACGGAGATGCTGAACACCACCACACCAGAATCACTAGTGTATAATATCACCTTTTAATAAGGGCTGAGGAAATGGTGAAAGGGAGCAAGCATGGGCTAAACAGCAAAGTAAATTAGGTTATGAAATTACAGGAAGGCAGTCTTCGATAAGCTGAAAGCATATCCAAAGGATGAAAATGGAAAGGATCCTAATCTCTGGCAGAGGAGATATAAAAATATAAAGCAAAAAGAAGGAAAACTAACTAATGGGCTCAAAACTAGTATTAAATTCTTCAAACGTATCAACAGCAAAAAGCTGTCCAGGGAGTGTGCGGGGTCACTTTATGATCACAGTTTAAAAAGGAGGAGCTGGAGATTTTGTACACTGCATTGCAGAGAAGCCAAATTAATTATTTGTGTTGTTCTTCACTATGGAAGAAACACATGAAACAGCCACAGAGTATTTTGGGGTAAGCTCAGGAGAGAATATGTCCAATATTGAGGCTACTGTGGAAGAAGTTATGACGCAGTAGATACTACAAACATGATGGTGTTCACCTGAGAGGTGACCTAGCTCTAGGGGAATTCAAACATCGTTAGCTGCATTGCTTACAGTATCTGAAGTTTCTCAGTATCTCAGGTGGACAATGGGTGTCTACCGTATAAAGATTCAAAGGGATGGGGAGGTACAGGCCTGCAACATCAGTAAATTAGCAGAGGCTCTAATAAAGGACAGAATGAGTAGATTATTGGATAAATAAAATCTGCTGAGGAAGAATCCATATGGCTTCTTTAAAGGCTTCCATAGTCTTTAAAGGCTTCCATAAACTTCTTGGTTTGTAAATCTCCAATGTGATCAGCAAATACGTAGGTAACATGGCTGGTTGGCATTGTCTATATAGATTTTGATAAGTTTTTGATTGAGCCCTTGCCAAAGACTTCTTAGGAGGCAAAGCAATTGTGGTAGAGGAGGCAAGATCCTGGTATAGCCGCATCAGTAATTAAAAGATAAGAAAAAAAGGCTTAGGGTGAATGGAGGGAAGTTACCAGTGAAGTCCCAGAGGAATCTATGCTGCAATCTTTCCTGCTCAGCTTATTCATAAATGCCCTGCAAAAAGAGATGTCCTGGCAAAGGTCCACGAAGGGCAGCAGGGTTGGTCAGAGATGTAGAAGGGCTTCTGTGTAAGGAACAGTTGACCAGATTGGGACTATTTGGTTTCCAAAATTGAGAGTGGCACAGAAAGGATGGACAAAGACAACTTTAGTTTTCCCGACGTCTATGAAATGTAGAATACCATTTTCATGGAAGAAAATCCCCAGGAATTAAAAGAGGGACATGAAAATGTCACAAGTTCCGTCTGAATTTCTTAGTACTTTCCTTAACTTTTCAGACCCGATATTGAAATGTAGGTTTATTTTTATTGGTTTTGGTCTTTCTCTTTTTATTTTGTTTCTGAAGTCCTGGCCATCTCCAGAGCTTGACGAAGTGATGTCCTCTGGTATCAGTCAGACACAAAATGCTTCAACGCAGGAACTCAAAATTAGTGACAATTTTCAAATTCATGAGAATTGCTTCGTTTGTTTTTTTTTTTTTTGATAAGACACGCATTGTATCCAGGTGAATGGGTCTAGAGAGACTTGAGTTTACTTGCTTCTGCTAGAAAACCGGCCAGAAATAGCATAGCTCCACTTGAGAACCTGCAGCCACATTAGTCATTGATGAAGTGGCTCGCTGCTTGGTTTCCAGAGCGGAGCAGCTTTGGGTTCACTTAGACTGGAATGTGAGAACAGTAACTTTGTGCCCCCAGATCATTTGTAGTCTTCTGAAGGATGCTATAGACCTTCCAGAATAGATGGAAGATGAGGAAAGACATTTTTCAAGTTTATCTGTATTGGAGGAAAAATGCTATTTAAAGCAATTTGCGTTCACTGGGTCAATAAAGGATGACAAGATTAGAAGCAGCCAAAAATATTTCAGTGTGCGCCCTTCCAGGTTTACTTGGTTCCCCTCCTGCGTTGTGCGTACTTGTTTTTCATGAATACACATGAGAGTCAGATCAGCCAGGCCAAGCCTGGATCTGATATAAATAGACACCGAAGTTTTATTGCCCGTGGTACCAAGTCCTTATTTTCACTTAGCGGGATTTTACCCTGTTGTTAGGTTATTAACATCGGTGGAGTTGCTGCAGGTGTTGCTGATAAGCGATAGCAAAATCAGTTTGTTAGTGAGAACTAGGCTCACTATTTTAAGGGAAAATGGTTCCCTTAACCGTTGCCAGGAGTGCAGTGCTCATTTCCAAACCAGCCCAACTGTTGTTGACATTTATTTGCTGGGAGAGTCGTTGCAGAAGTATTGGGGTTTATGCTGATCAATAAAGGGACTCCCGTAAGCCATATGGGCCAAAGTATTAAAGCTGTTAACTTTTTCTCTGCGGATCGCTTAAAAGACTTACTTCATTAAAGGGGAGTGGGCATTAAATCACTGCCATGAACATAAAATCCTGTTGTGCTCACGTGCAATACAATTAAAGGTTTCAGGCATTCCAATAAGGATCAGCCCACGCTGATCCGAATCACTGAACAGGAAATGCTGCTAGGCAAGATCCTGAGCTTAACTAATTCACTTTAATTTATGTATTAAAGTGTTGATCTAGATAATGCAATAATTGCAAATGCTTGTGTTTGAAGACCATGAAAATTGCTAAAAACCAAACTTTTGCAATCATCAGAATGTGAAGGTTGGTCACATTTGGCAAAGAAATGTTTGTCTTGTCCCAGGGCCATGCCTTTGTGATTAAGATGCAAATAAAGACTCTTGGATAGACTTAGGTCTCTGAAGCACATACCAACTTGTAGACTCCATAACGCACTCTCTCTGTTGCATGTGCAGTCGCAGAAATGGTTATTTTTGCCAAATGCCCAGCAAATAGTTTCAAAAACCAACCCAAAGTCCTGAATGCTCAAACTATCCTTTTTATACTGTGTCCTTCAAATGACTTATTTCTTCCCAGGACATTTAGTTCAGCCATATTAATTTCTGCATGATGGAATGAGACAATGTTTTCAGGGTCAGCAGCTGATTTCACACTCCTGCTCTTTGCCTTCAGGCAATGGTTTCTCACCCGCTAAAGAAGAGACCTGAAGAAGTTTGTCTGTTGTCCTACCAGTCCCTAAATCAGCTGCTTTCAGGAGTGCGTAAAGCATATCTCCAGCTTTAGAGAAGTCATTAGCTTATATCTGAGAGTATTTGTCACTTCACTCTGTTTCATGAATTGCTGCTCCCAAAGGTTCCCTGCAGCTGTCAGGTCATTGGGAAGTTGTTTCATTCCCAGACAAAAGTTAAAGGTAACAAATTAGGTTTGGCCATTATTTTGATAGAATAAAGATGGTTGTAAGTTATGATTGTACTGCTTTGAACATCTAAAAAGAAAATAAGAAGAAAATGTATTTTAGAGAGTATTAGGCAAAAATCCTGCCTTTTCAGTGGCGATGTCTTGGCTGATGCAGCTGAGTTCTCTTCCAGCCACCCGAGGCTGGTTTGCCAAGGAGCTGACTCCCTTCTTTGTGGTGCCCTTGGGTCGCTCAGCAGGAGACTTGGCCTTCTGTAGATGGGGATGATGTTTCTTGCTTTCTCTGTCCTTTTAGCCTTCTTGTTTCAGGCTTTTCAATAGCAATATTGCTTTAGGACTTGCATTAAATACATGTTAAAAATATCTCTTTTCCTCCTTTCGCATCTGGGCTCTGGGAGGACACCGTTCCTCCCTGCTGCTTCTAGACAGGACTGCTCTGCGCTTTCCTGACCTTGTGTAACTATCCTGTGCTCCTCAGTCACTGCATCTTTTCTGACTTTAAGCTGATTTTTCCCGTTTACAGCCTTCAGAAAACCCAAGGTGGTTAAGCGCGCACACATCTCTTTGGATTTGCCACATAGAGCTTGCTGCAAGCATTTCATACTTCACACACAGCACAGTAATGTATATGCCAGATTTGGCACTGACTCCTGCCCCAAATTACTCCCCCCACCTGCCCACCCTCTCTTTGTGCATAGTTGGAGGATTTTGCTATTAACAGCATCCATGGATTGCTTTATTGCATCTGAGTGTGCTCTCCTTAAGGCATAAGGAGCTTATGTTCTGCCAGTTCCACAATTTGTTTCCTTTTGAAGATGAAAATATAGGTGCTTAACATGCACTGCAAATGCTACATTTACATTAGAGTTGCATTCAAAATCTCCAGAAAGGCAGTTCCTGCAGGGACCTCAAAATCTGGAATATTCATGGTGTTACTCTACTGCCTGCACTATTCTCTCCTGTGATTTGTTGTCGCTTTAGTTTTCATCCACTCTGGCCATGTGCATTTGATATGAAAATATAGGGGGTTTCTTATGTATAGGACACAGAAAGTTCAATTCCTTTAACAACGAAAGATCTAAAGGTGGTGTATGTCTACTGTCTTCTAGTTCTGGTTTTCATTTAAAGCCTAGGTATGTGTCTTGCTAAAATGTCTATTGCCATTGAAAGAAAAATGATTATTAGCCAGCCATTTTTTCTGATTCTTTAAAAGTTTTGCAGTTAATGCATTTCCTGCCTCCGTCCGCTCCAGCAGCTGCGCGTGTGCCTGATCACAATTATGGAAGAAGAACTACTTGCACTAGTTATAACCGGAGCAAGACATAAACTGTGGCCACGTGTCAGCACGATCCCAATTCTGCTGGAGTTAATGGGAAGTATGTGCATGCTTCTACACAAGCCTTTTCTGACTTTGGGGCCGCCCTACAGATAAATACCTGTTGTGTCTTCCGTGATCCTAATAAAGCCAGGGAAACTCATCACAGAGCTGTGGAAGAGGTAGTAGGAAGAGAGCAAAAAAGGAATTGCTCCTGCATGTCATAAACACGGACAGCACTGCCCAGAGATTTAAAATGGGTGTTTGTTGCCTCCTTTCATCAACTTTTCCTTAAGACTGTTTACTTAAGAGCTCCTCAGCTGTTGCCAGGAATGCAGTTATCCTATTCTAGGCCATATGTACCCGATGAAGCTCTGAGCCGTTCCCACAGTGGGTGAGAGAGGCTTTGAGCTGGTGGTTGTGGTGCTGCAGTGCTGTGGTCCACCAAACTCTGCAGGTATTTAAAAGAAACCTCTTTGCTCAAAGGGGCTCACCCTCTCTGAAGTAATGAGCAAACATTTAAATGTAGCTTCGTTGTTTGGTCATTTTTCTCTCGCTTGTACAAACTGAACCTCCTAAAAGTACAAAAGGTTGACACCTCCAGATAATCCACCAAAATCAGATGCAGAGAGAGAGGGAGAGGAGAGGATTTGAAGCAGAGAGAGTAGGCTATAGAAACAGAAGCCATAGGGCAGATGGAAGGGAGGAACTGATAAAGATTTATCCTCGTTTTATGTGTCATATATCACCAATGATTTTGCTGAATGTCATGGTTTTGTGCTTTTAACAAATTACCCACTGGTTATGTGTGTGAAAGTACAGGAAAGAAGGATTTTATACTTACATAACCTGCTGCAGAGAAGAACTTTCTTATTCAACCTGGCAATCTATAGGGGTCACAATGCCTTCACTGCTCTGTCTGTGAATGCTTTTTGTGTACTCTGTGGCCTCTACTCAGAATCTAAACAAACCAACTTAAACTTAAACAGCCCAGTGAGTGAACTTGATTCAACCTCCCTGCCAGAAAAGGGAGGCCTCTCTTATTAGCAGCTTCAGATGGAGCAACTTTCGTTTCTCTGGCCTATGTTCTTTGTACCAGGTCTTTATTTTTTTATGAATAGACTAAAAGGTGGAAAAATAGTAGCAGTTTTGGGGGTGAAGAACCAAAACAACTGTCTTTGAACTGCTTGGATCAGATTCAGCCCAGTAGCAGAAGCCCAACCCCAAGCAGGGCTGAATTTGGCACCATCAGACACTACTCCACTGCTGGTGTAGTGGATTTGTCCCGCCTGGAATTTGAGAAACAGGCTGTTTCTTGTGCTTTCTTCACTCTGTTGCTTATTAAGAATTTGACCTTTTAAGAGGTCAGTGTCTTGGTGCACCCTAGAGTCTTGTAGGTGAGTGGGTATTCAAGATAAATCTTCAAATACAAGTCAGCCCTGGAGCTATCTTAAGGAGCAACATCTTCTTGTCTGCTTATGACCGACTTGTTGCCGCTCCTCCGTGGCTTTCTGTCGCACTGTCACTTGTTTCTGTGAAGGCTTTTTGTTGGGACCTGAAAGCTCGTGTCTGGTTCAGCTCTCAGTTCTGCGTTCAGCGCATGTTGAAATCCTTGTGCTGGTTTACCTCACTTCATTCAGGTGTTCATCTAACGGTTATTTCATTTTTGCCATTGCTCTCCTCTAGGTGAAACAGGGTCATCTGCTTACAGCTAGGAGCTTTTCCGCTAAGGTAGAACATAAAAAAACCCAGCTTTTTTCTTAGGCATCAGCTCACGACCTGATGTCAACATGAGGGATTTAAGAAAGCCTGTTTTGGCTGGCCTAGCAGGCTGTCTGTCTGTACACATGCCTGAAGCGATCTCCTGCTGGGGGTCGGGGAAGGGAATTCCTCTATCAGGAGCAGCACACAAAGAGCCAGGAGCATTTCTGAAGAAGGGAAAAGCTCACATTCCTCCAGGGCATCAGCTACCTGCGGCTTCGAGGGGGACATGCAAAAGTGGACCTCCCTTTGCTCAGGGGACCAGCTTGGTTCTGGCATGTGGATTCCCAGCTCTTGGACTCTCTCTTCGGAGCAGCATTTGTTACACATTCTCCAGGAGGAAACCCTGACATCCAGTTCCTACCTGCTGTATTAAAGCCCCTTAATTTTATTTCTCTCTCTGGGTGAGTGGAGGGCGCTGTGGTCTGTAGCTCCCCACAGTGGGAGATCTCTGCTAATGCTTTAGGCTTGAGTGAGTTTGCAGGGATGGGGGGGTGGTGGCTTGGTTTGGTTTTTTTTAACTATCTCTGCACTTGGCCTGTTTCACCCTTTGCAGGAGGTAAAATATGTCCCAAGTAATGAGATTTATTTTTTTTTTTCGGTCAGTTTGTCTGCAAGGTTCAAAGGAGCAGAAAGGCTTGGGAGATTTTTTCTCCCCTTTGGGAAAGAAAAATGCAGCCCTCAAATTCCTGCTGTGCTGCTGGTGAGTGAAATCTGTCCTGAGCTGCAGCCGTACCTCGCTAAGGGCAGGCAGGGAAACGGCTCTCTTCTAGGCAAGAGTACAAGCACACAGACATCTGCAAAGCGAAGAGCATCCTCAGTTCTAAATAAGGAGGTGAGGGATTTAAAAGCAGATTCTGGTTTTATTTGGGCCAGTATCTTTGGATAAGGTTTGATTCAAATGAGATGGTGAACATTTAGCCCAGGTGTTGATCTGCTTCTCTGAAGAGCAATGTGTGTGCTTCAGATGAGGGCACCTGGAGAGATCCCCTAACTCCACTAGTCCCTCCTAGGAAGAAGCTAGTCCAATCTGCTTGGGATTTTCCTTGTAGTGTCCCAGCTGGCTCCTCAAATTGGCATGGGATTTGCTGATGACCACAAGAGAGAATGAGGAAAGAAGAGTTGTGCCTTCATCAAGTGCAACCTCCAGCTGCTGGAGGTGTGTGTTATATTGAGGCTGGTCTTGAGTGCAGTCTGTGTGGGGAGCAATGTCCCTCATGGGAAAGCTTTTAGCTGCAGCAGACCTTGTCTAGGACAAGCTGTCGCCTGAGATTAAAACTCAGAAAGGTCTCCGTGGCTGGTTCCACAATGGGGATGATATTGGTGAGCAACGGACCATGGATCTGGGTCACACTGAGGGGAAGGAGCCACCCACCACTGTTGACCATCAGCACTGAACCAGAGATTCAGTTATTTCAATCAGCAACCACTTAAATCTAGCATTTTCCAGGCTGAAGTAAGACAAAATTAGACTTTCACAGTCCAGGCACTGGCTGTCTTACAAGTGGCTGTTACCCAGAACAGGACGATCCTGTGTCCATGTCCCAGTCTTGCATTTGCTCTTGGGGCTGAGGTAGTCACAAGGACCAGAAGCGGATCTTCCTCTTGATCTTTATCATATAATGTTACTGTGATTTATCTGCTCAATTTTTTGTCTATATCTGTGGCTAGTGCTTTAAAATAGCTTTGAATGTTACTTCAGAAGTAGGATTTCCATCTTACGTTTGGTGCTAACGAGTTTAGTTTTCGAGTGTGTGTGTGTTTTCTGTCACTTGCTGTAGTTGCGTTTCACTCTGCTGAAATAACAAGCGTCTATGATGATAGCCTTCTATGATGTTATAATTGGATGGCTGGGTGAGGGGAGAGCAGCAGACGTCATCTACCTTGACTTCAGCAAGGCTTTTGACACTGTCTCCCATAACATCCTCATTAGAAAATTAAAGAAGTGTGGGCTAGATGAAGGGGCAGTGAGGTGGATTGAGTCCTGGCTGTGTGACAGAACTCAGAGGGTTGTCAGTAATGGAGCAGGGTCAAGTTGGAGGCCTGTAACCAGCGGTGTCCCCCAAGGGTCAATACTCAGCCCAGTCCTGTTCAACATGTTCATCAATGACCTGGACGAGGGGACAGAGTGTGTCCTCAGCAAGTTCACTGATGATACCAAACTGGGAGGACTGGCCGACAGTCCAGAGGGCTGTGCGGCCATCCAGCGTGACCTGGACAGGCTGGAGAGCTGGGCAGAGAAGAACCTAATGAGGTTCAACAAGGGCAAATGTAAGGTCCTGCACCTGGGGAGGAAGAATCCCACGCACCAGTATAGGTTAGGGATGGATCTTCTGGGAAGTACTACTGAGGAAAAGGATCTGGGAGTCCTGGTGGATGGCAGGTTCTCCATGTGCCAGCAATGTGCCCTTGTCACCAAAAGGGCCAATGGAATCCTGGGCTGCACAGGGAAGAGTGTGGCCAGTAGGTTGAGGGAGGTCATTCTCCCCCTCTACTCTGCACTGGTGAGGCCACAACTGGAATACTGCCTCCAGTTCCGGGCTCCCCAGTTCAAGAGGGACAGGAAACTACTGGAGAGCGTCCAACACAGGGCAACCAAGATGATTAAGGAATTAGAGCACCTACCGTATGAGGAAAGGCTCAAAGAGCTGGGGCTCTTTAGCCTGGAGAAGAGAAGGCTGAGGGGAGACCTCATCTGTGCTTAGAAGTATCTAAAGAGTGGGTTGAAGGATGTTGGAGCTGGACTCTTTTCAGTGGTTTCCAGCGATAGGACGAGGGGCAACGGGCTCAAGCTGGAACATGGGAAGTTCCATTCAAATACGAGGAAGAACTTCTTTCCGGTGAGGGTGCCAGAGCCCTGGAACAGGCTGCCCAGGGAGGTCGTGGAGTCCCCTGCTCTGGAGGTTTTCAAGACCGGCCTGGATGCAGCCCTGAGTGATGTGCTCTGGGCGATCCTGCTTCAGCAGGGGAGTTGGACTAGATGATCTCTAGAGGTCCCTTCCAACTCTGTCAAATCCATGAATCCGTGAATCCGTAAAGTCTACACGGATCAATCTTCTGTTCATAATCTGTTTTGATTCCGGTTCAGTTCCTTGTGTGTCCCAGCACCGGGACTCCTGCCCTCCATCCCTTCCTGTGCCCTGCAAATGGAAGAGGAGAGGTCTTCTTCTAACCAGGATAGGTCTCTGTGAAGGAAAAGAGATCCCTGTGTGGAAAATTTGAGAACCAGTGCACTAGTTGAGCATCAAAGCTTTTGAACTGCACATGCAACCAGGAAAATAGGATTAGTCTGAAAGCACTTTTCAGTCCGTTCCTGTTGGACTATTTTTTCAGGTCAGTTGCAAACACAGACAGATGATTGTGTGTCTCCAATCAGGATTTTATTTTTTTTCCCTTGTACCCATATATCTGCTTTATATAATGTCTTTGTGGTCAAGGCAGGAAGACAGTCTTTCATAGGGATACTGGGAATAATCCCCCAGTATCTTCCTTTCGGGTCAGTCCCAGCCTGAAACAGCCTCAGTTGTTTCTTGAATATATTTTGTAGTGTTTCATTCCACTGTGATTTCTGCCCCATGGTTTTTTTCCACAAAAGCCATAAATCAAAGGAAACATAAGCATAACACATCCTTTTTTTTTTTTTCTTTTCACTGTATAAAATTTATTAGACCCAGCTATAAAAATTGCTGGTTTATATTATATGATAACTTTTTGAAAAACACATCATGAAGATCTCCAGAGAGCTCTCTGAAAAAATAATTTGTAAGAACGCTGTCCAACTTGTTTCACTGTAATCGCATTCGAGTAGCATCAACAGGAGTAGCTGATGAGCTTCGATGGGGACTGTGCTTCACACACTTGGGGCTTTCTACCTTCAGTATTACACGGAGTGATTTCAAGAAGCATTATTATTATTTGTAACCATAAAAAAGCATGTAAAGTTTAATTTTTAAAATCCACCATGATTGCATCTGTGCGTTTCGGCAGCATCCCTGTGCACCGCAGCTGGGAATTGGCCCCCAGGCACTGAAAACCCGATCGTTTCCAGGCAGGTTGTGACACAGGTCTGTGTCACTGCTCTCATTCTTGCCACAATTTTCCAAAGTTGTAAAACGTCAAAAGCCAGTGCACTGGAAACTACATTTTGCTACGGATGCAGGTTTGTAAGGGCTTTTCCAGGGAAGAGGGTTCGCACAGCTCTGAGTGTCCAACCGTTCCTGTCCCGTGAACTCAGTGCCGTGGTGCAGGGCTGCAATAACATCTTTGCTGCAAGCAGATTTACACAGATACACCCAGAACAAACATTTCCTGTCATTTTTTATCTCCTTTGTTAGATACAAACACAAATGTCTCCAAGGACAATCAAATGGGAACACTTTGAAATGAACCCAAACAGTGAACAAGTGCATTAACATGCAGGATCCCATTTTAGTTTTCTAATTAAACTCACTTGTGTTCTCTGACCTGCATTTTAAATACTGAATATTTAGTGAGATTCATACTTTTTTTCCCCCTCGCCTGGCTTCTTTCAGGCTTTGTTCAGCATGTGAATAGCTCCATTAGGGAAATCTGAAAGCACTGGACTATGCATTGAGTTGCTGTTTTGACATTCCAGAGGGAGATGCTGCTAAGCTGTAAATTACAGAATTGGACATCATTGGTCTGAATTCAGATCAGTTTGGCCTGAAAAGCTGGGTTTAGCTATTTGACCTGCCCTGACCTATTTCTGTCCTTTGTTTAGTAAGGTACCTGAGTTGTTTGTTAATTTCTTCCTACTCTACTGTGTACAGAAGTCTGAAGTATTAAAATATTTTAGCCCATATCTCTGGTGAAACAAAAAATAATTTTGTGCTTCCTCATAATGTGTGATTTCTAAACATTTTTGTTTCTGCCCTTTCTCTTTTTTTTTTTCCCCAGCTTGCCACAGTTTCAATAGTGTAGCTGCAAAAAAAAATGATATTTGCTTATAAACCCCATGAAACTCTGGACATTGTTGAAGCTAACATTTAATACAATGATTAAAAACAGCATTTACAGTTATCTGAGATGAGATTGTGAAGGTACTGGGTTGCAAACCTTAAGTCCGGAAAAAAGGCAGTACTCTGCTCGAGACGTAGCCTAGTGCAGAGCTGTGCTCGCGTGTTGGAGGGATGGAGTTGGGTGAGTAAGACCAGCACTGATGGGTCTGTGCTGTGTTCAAGCCAGATGCTGAAGAGGCAGCAGTAGCAGCACTGGGTTAGTGGGAGAGGTGGAAAAGGACCCCTTGGACATCAAGCCGTTGACTGCAACTCTTGGATTGCAGCCATCCGGCCAATTCCTTATCCACTGAGTGGATCTGTCAAATCCATGTCTCTCAAACTTGGAGACAAGGATGTTGTGCAGGACAGCGTCAAATGCTTTGCGCAAGTCCTGGTAGATGATGTCAGTTGCTCTTCCCTTATCCACCAATGCTGTAACACCATCGTAGAAGGCCACCAAATTTCCCAGGCATGATTTGCCTTTAGTGAAACCATGTTGGTGAAAACAAGGTCCAGCATGGCACCTCTCCTCGTTGGCGCCCCTTTCACTTGGAGAAGGAAGTTATCATCAACACATTCCAGGAACATTCCTTCCTAAAGAGCCTGTATCCTTCCATTCCAACACTCCAGGCATAGGAGCCACCCCACCATGATGCCAATAAGATCATAGCTCTGCAGGCATGTGCACGCCTCTGTCTCCCCTTGTTTATTCCCCGTGTGTTTGCATAGAGACATTTAAGTTGGGCTCCCAATAAGGCTAATGTGAAGCAGTGAGCTTCACTGCAGTGAGGGCTGAGCAACAAGACGGTCTTTGTGGAGTAGGCAGTGTGGAACTTGTAATGTGAGAGATCGTTAGGACTAAAGCAAAGGTCTGTCTGGAGAGATGTATCTGTAGCTCATGGTGGAGGGATGAACTAGATGACCCTTTTATACCCCTTGCAGACCCCTTTTTTTCTCTAATTCTGAAACCAAAGGACAGTAACTTTGCAGCAGAGTGGACCTTAGACCCAAAGGATATGTTGGCTGTGGGATATTTCCATGGAGGGTTGACTGAGTGGGAAGGAAATGAATCCTCTCCCAAGGTCTCTTGACGGAGAATGTAGGCTCTTTGGGTACATCAGTAATCATGTGTTTCCCCATCCAGGAAAACTAATAGGGACAAGCAGCATTAGGCAAAAAAAACATTGACTTATGGCTGCAAAATTGTGCGTAGTTCTCCCTGCAGATGTATTTCCTACCCTGTGCCAACATGGGATGGCATTATGTGGGCTAGGCTAGCAGGGCGCTGGCAAGGAGAGAGGAGCTGGATTTGCCCCTTGAAGCTTCCAGCTGGGGTAACAGCGTGCAAAGGGAATTCTCTTTCATTAAAGTAAAGGTTTGCGGAGGCTGCTGCTCTCTGAGGATTTCTGTTGGCACTGCGAGCACAGTCTGGGATCAGAATGATGGAAATGCAGCACCCAGAGCAGCAAATTCCTCTTCACTGATTTTAATAACCCTTCTTGTTAAGTCTGTACCACATAAGCAGCTCTGAGCACTTGCTTTCTCTCTCCTTCCACGCAGCAAACAACCGCCTTTTTAACCAAGAAGAAAATTGAAATCAGGTCAGAGTTTACTTTAGTGAACAAAATTACTATTTATGCAGAATATGAAGCAATTTGGGCTTTGAATAAGATGGTAATTGCCGTTTGTCATTTTTCCCTCGCTCATTTCCAAAAAATAAAAGACTGAGATGATTTGGGATTTATTTGGCAGATTTGACACCTGTGCTTACTTCCTGAGGTTGAAGGGGGGAAAGCAAGTTGGAAAGTTCAGTCTCAGACAAAAAAGAAATGTCTAGGGAAAAAAACCAACCATGATGCTAATAATTCCTACGTGATGCCATTATGGTGTGTATAGGCTTCAGCACAGTCCAAGGAGCTTTAAACTCCTGAATACTAATTCAGACACGTTCATATGAAGCAGATAGTGGGCCTTAACCATAAATAAAAGGGATGAGGGAAGAGTCCTGGGGGTAGTTTTGGGCCAAACTTGCTTTTAATGAAGCCACTCGAAGTTTTGCCACCAGCTTCAGTAAGGTTAGATTTCAGCCTTTGGAAATGATCCTCCTTAGAACTGGACATTGGCTGAGCTTTTCTAGAGGTGGATGGGGTTTGTCTCCAATTTCTGTGAATTTTCCAGATTAGCTTTGGGAGTTCAGTTATGCAAATAAATTAAAAGAAATGGGAAAAAGGCTGCGCGTGTGTGTCTGCATGTGGTTCTAGGAAAACATGTTGAATATATCAATGCCAAATGGGAGCGGAGGGAATTCATAAAACGTTTTACATTCTACTAATTCCTGAGCTACGCAACAGATGTAAGAGCAAACCGAGTGGCACTGGTGGAAAAAGCTTTTTGCAGAGTTGGGTGGACATCTGGCTACAGTTAAGGTGTGCTTTTTTAATACAGGATGAATACCCTGTTAAAATATGCAGCCCTATAGGTTCTGAATTGGGAAGGGCCTGTGTAAGTCAAGGGAACTATAAACCAAAGTGCATCCTATTGGGAGAAGTGTTCAAATCGCTTTGGCCCTGGATCCAAGAATCACGCAGATGAGCTGTTCAGGATTCAGAAGGAATGAAAAGAGGAAAAAAGAGAGGGACCCCGAACGGTGGGGAATCTCCTCTCTTGACAGCTGCCTTCTGCTGTGACGTTGGCTGCTGGAGGTTGCTGGCTCAGCTTATGTATGACCTTGCTCCAGATCCTGCTGGGGTAGCCCAGGACTGCTGCTGGTAGCAGTGTTGCCTCGTTTGTAGGCTCCATGTAGAGGTTGATGCAGAGACCTGGAGCTTTTGGCCAGGGCAGATTCCTCAGCAGGGTTTTTGAAGGCTAAGTATTTATTTTTGAGGAGTGCAAGACTTCATACTTCATGGCTGGTTTAAGGCTGATACAAGCTTTTCGCATCACAATGTTCAACCTGTTTCCCTGGGACAGGAGTTGAGCATACCCAGATTATTGTCATTCCGTTGGCTCTACTTCACCCGTTCTGAGGTTTTGCTGTGTGTTTCATCCAGCTATTTTTCCCTCTCTCCTACTTGCAGTTGAGCTGTGCCTTCAGAAATTCATCAATCCTTTGCATCACAATTTCTTTTTTGCAGAGGGAACAGCCGTGACACCAGAAATTGGAAGTTAGTGGACCAGATCCTGATGATGTAAGAGTTTCTCTTTTAATAAAAGTTCAAATGCAGCATTTCTCTGTGCTCTAAATAACTGCGTGATGCAGACTGCACAATGCTGCTGGGAGCAACATTTCTAGTGACTTCATGTTAGGAAGAGCTTATAGTCAGTATTTTATACCCTTCCTTCTATCCCACTGTCAGCCACCTTCAACGAAGTCCACCACATCTTTCTTCTGGAAGTCCTGACATCCTTGTCCATCTGTGACTATTTGCCCTACTCATACTCCTCTCACCACATTTTTCTTTTCAATGGTGGACTTCTTGGTGGAGGATCTTCTGTCATTCGTCCCCGTCTCCTTCTCTTTCCTTGATTATTCAGAGATCCTAACTATAACTACAAATGCAACTACTATTCCTATGTGTCATCTATCTTACGGTTATATTCCTCCACGTGCAAACCTCTTTCTAAACTACAGTCCTTTTTCTCTGAGCTACAATTTTAGCTTAATTCAAATACTGTCTTCTGTGACCTCTTCTAACGGGTGAACTGTAAGCTCACTTCTGTTTACCTGTCGTAGAGAACTTGATATTTCACTCCCTGCCTCCTTTCTCGATCACTGTGAGCAGCAGCAACCTCCATCCTCATGCTTAGCCCCTAACCTGGGTCTCTCTAAGGGTTGTACTCAGTATATCAGCACGTTACCAATTGCTTTTTGCATAACATCTCTAATGTATGGTCTTTCTTCTGCTAAAATGTCACACAGGTATAATTTCATCCAGGCTTTTAGAATGCTGTATCTGAATTAACCTGAAGTATTTTTGCTTTGTCCTCAGCCTTTCTGTGTGCTGCTATTCTTTCTCTGCTTTTCCGCAGTGAATCAAACCAGTCTTTGCAGTAAGAGCGGTTCACGGGTGATTCTCATTGCATGGATTCTTTTATTTCTTGTCAAGATGTTGACTCCCAACTCAAAGCAGCCTGCAACATGAGCCTCCATCGTTCCCTTGTTATATTCTCTGTTTTCCCTCATTCCCTCCCATTACAAAGAACCTCCTCTGAGTGCCACCACAGCTGCTACACTACCAACTTTCCAAAAAACAACTACCTCACCAAGTTAGGCTACTGCTACATCAAAATCCTTGCTTATCTTGCAGGTACATATTCATGCAGGTACATAGTCTGGAGAAGAGAAGACTGAGGAGGGATCTGACCAATGCTTATAAATACTTGAAGGGCGAGTGTCAAGAGGATGGGGCCGGTCTTTTTTCAGTGGTGCCCAGTGACAGGACAGGAGGAAATGGGCACAAACTTGAATATAAGAAGTTCCACCTAAACATGAGGAGGAACTTCTTCACTTTGAGGGTGGCAGAGCCCTGGAACAGGCTTCCCAGGGAGGTGGTGGAGTCTCCTTCTCTGGAGACATTCAAAGTCCTTCTGGACAAGTTCCTGTGCACCCTGCTTTAGGTGGACCTGCTTTGGCAGGGGGGTTGGACTAGATGATCTCCGGAGGTCCCTTTCAACCCCATGTGATTCTGTGATTCTGTGCCTGTACTGACTGGACCTTCTTATGCTTTCTAATGTTAATACTGTCTCCAGAACAACCTGGGTCTCAATAACTGAGACCCCCCCCTAAGGTGCCATGGTGATTGAAGAAGAGAAGGAAGTGTGCAGAATATTTTGTAGGCTTCATCTGCTTACCTCTGAGCCCTGGCCTTTGAGAGTCTTTCTTTAACCTTTTGCCTGGTATGGAAACAATGAATTAATTCCTTTCTCGTTTTAGGGAAAGTGCTGTAAACCTTTAGCCCGTGACCTCCCTGAAGAGCTGTGCTGGCAGGATTGTGCTTTGCGTGTGCTTCTCAGCCCTTCCTGCAGGTTTGAAGCTAAACATCCATGTTTGGCTGCAGTTCTGCTGCTGTCTGGAAAAAACCTTCCCTTTGGTGCAGTAAAAGTGAAAACTCATTTTGCACGCTTCAGCCGCAGACCACGAAATTCAACTTGTGAACTTTGCCTGGCAGCGCTGTTGGAAAGCTGAAGCGTCTTTGTGTTCGCAGTAAAATATATATGGAAAGTGAGGTATTGGGGGAATTAAGATCATATTTAATTTATTGTTTACTACATGTCAGATGCATAGGATCAAGGAGGTATTGACAAAATATGTGAATGAATGTAATAGGACTGAATTACAACCTCTCTGGCGATGGAGTATTACTAGGAGCCATCTCTACCCTTTGGTGTAGTACCATCCCCAAACATCTCCTGGCAGCCTCCTGACCCTCTCCTTGGTCTGTCTTTGATGCACACGGGGTGTAGACATCTACACCAGAGGTCATTCCATGGTCTTCCACCCCCTTATAATCAGTGGGAAGAAATAAACATCTATAGGGTACTATCACCCCAGCGGAAAGTCTGCCTGAAGATGGGATACAGGAGGATTACCTCTGCTAGGCTTTTTTTTTCAGCTGTGAGAAGTGGTGTTGCTTTACCCAAACCTTGCCTAGATACCTGTGCCCTGTGAGAAGCTCCCCGGTGAGACAGGAGACCACCAGCATTAACAGTGATGGAGCATTCCTGGTGTGAGGGGTGGGTGGCATTAATGCAGGCTGAGCCCAAGCCGCCGGGCAAGAGAACATGGGGAAGGACGCTTTTGTATGGAAAGTATCTTTTTATATATAGATAAAGCTTTACACAAATTACACAGAACAGGAGGAGTTTGGGTTTCTTTGAGATCTCCTAGGAAGAGTAACCACATAACAATCCACGTGTTGCTATTTTTTATTTTTATTTTCTTTTTTTTACTTTAGAAATGAATGAGTGTTAAAAATAACATCTTTAGGGACTCAAATACCAGATTTCTGAGCATTCAAATATACCCTACTTGGAATGTTAACTATCTTTTAACATTTGTTTAGATTGTTGGTTTCTAGTATTTGTCTTTGATTTTCATTAGTATAAATAGATACAGATCTATAGATCTATAATGTGTAGTGCTATATCTAGCTAAGCCTGGTTAGCGAAGACATATATAGCAGTGTTCTGTGGAAATATGCCTGTTCCAGGTAAATGCCGTCAAATTACTTTGTCAGCATGTGATCATGTCTCCACCAAAGAAACACAAACTATTTCAAGCCCCACAGCTTCCCCCTTAGGGTTTTGCCCAGTTTACACCAATTGTGTAAGTCTACCTTTGGGGTTCTTAGTGTGGAGAATCATTGGCCTCACATCGTTATGGGCATCATATCATTATGGGCATCACATCGTTACGGACATCACATCGTTATGCTTTCCTAGCCTTATTCCTTTTGAATGTTCCTCGGAAAATTTTGGTTAAAATTTTGGGAGAAGCACTTAGGGCTGGTCTACCGCTGCTGCTGAGTGGCATGAGCAGGAAAAAAATCTCATATGGTGTCATTGTCTACTTTTATTCTGCCCTTCCTGGCCCACCCAATTAATTCTGTGGGCAACTGTTGCATATTAGGTAGCTAATGATCAAGTAATTTATGCTGATTACATACCTCCTGTGGCTAGTAATGCATCCCAATTACGTGAAGCAAGGCAGAAATTGGGAGTATCTCTTGCTCGGTGTTTCTTGCTCACACAAAGAACAACGTGCTGACTTTTCCGCTCTGCCGTAGGGATCTGTAGTGTCAGTTCAATAGGTACATATAGTCCCTCTGAGGAAGCACTCTTTGGCTGTCTGTTATGCTATAGGGTGATTTTCCAGCTTAGCCCCGTCTTTCCCTGGCAAGCCCTGTTGCTGCCAAAGCTGGCACTGAGCTCCTCGTTGGCGCGGCGAGCTCAGCTGGGTGCCCGGCGGCTCCTTGGGAGCAGCCTGATTTTCTATGCAGACATTTCAATGGAGCCATAGGCAATAAATCCGTGTCCTATGGTGAGGGGTTTTTTTTCCCTCCGTGTCACTCACAGTAAGAATTCAGCCAAAGATCCTGTGTGTTTTACCTCTGAGACGAAATGTCGTCCTAGAGCGAACCCACTCGCACAGAAGGATTACTTTAACCTAACAAATATTTTCGGGCTGACTTACCGCCTTGGCTGCGGGCGTGCTGAGACTACTGTGAGATTTGTGCTGAGGACGAAGCTCGTCGTGCTAATCAGTATTGCTTCTCTGTCATCTCCTGCCTCTCCTCACCGGTCGTCTCTTTGGGATACAGCCCGTCTTTTTTTTTTTCTTTTTTTCATTGCTTTGTTTTGATCTTCCTTTTTCTTTCTGTTTTTTACAGCGTGCTTTGGAGCCTAAGGCTGTGATGTGTGACAAGAGCTATTCTAATACGAGTATTTCTGAGGGTTTATTCACAGTCCAGAACAAAATTTGAGCATTTATCAGAAAGAAATATGCTCCCATTCTTTCGAGCTGTCTACAGAGCTCTCCTCGTACCTGGAGTGCACTGAGCTGATCTGTCTGTGCCGCTGTTAAGGGATGCTCTTAAGTGTAGTCAACTATACGAAATGCTACCAGGCTGTTTCTATAAAGAGCTACGTCTCACCACTGTTTGTTTTTGTTTTTTTTCATATGGAGAATTTATGTTGATTAATTACTTAAAACAAGTAAAGCGTTCAAAATTCTATAAATGATAGTGTTTCCTCCTCATTTTCAAAGGAGAGTTTTAGTGAAAAATGGGTACCTCAGTACACCCTAGATTTAGATAATAATGACGTAGGAGATAAGTTAAAAGGTAAGCAAGCAAGCCTAGGACTCCCATTGTCTAAAGAATTGTGTGTACATTTGACATTATGTGTCAAATGAAGAAAAAAAAATATGCCCAAAAGCCTTTGTAAAATCGGGAGCCCTTTGTTTCTGGTGTTTGGAAAAGAATTAAGTCAGAGGAGGAAGGGTGTACAGGGGAGTTTTCCATGAGGAAGACAAAATGACTGTAAGGAGAAGATTGTAGTATTCAGTGATGAACAATAAAAAACCGCACTTTCTCGTCATTCAAGTAGAAGACCCCAAAGAACCTGGATTAGAAATGTGGTCTGAAATGGCAGTTGAGAGACATTAAGGTCACCTGGATACCCGGTCCCCAAGGACTACCAGACCTCTCCAGTTACGCCTTTGCAAAAACCTTCCCCATAGCATTCCCATGCTTCGTTCCACACAGATCCACAAGCTTTCAACCAGAATACATGTACCCTGAGGATATATAATGTCTGGCACGGGTGGGCATCAGTCTTCATTTGAGGCTGTAGGTGCCACCAGACTCCAAGGTGGGAATGCTCTGATCTGAGCCCGTGAGAGGGGAGGGAACCGAATCCAGGACCAGCAATTCTGGATGAATTACCTGTGGCTTTTCTTTCTGCTGTGGTGGGAGCACACAGCTCTGCTCTCAGTTGGAATTTGGGGGTTTTCCCACAAGCTTAATAGAACAGGACATGCTGCAGAGGAAAAGTGTCAGGAGCAGAGCCGTGCTTTGTGCAAGGATGGGCTGCGAGCAACAGCCTGTGATAAAAGTCTGGTAAAGCCTTCTGAGCCCCCTGCCACGTGTGACAAAAGGAATCGGATATTGTGCATCCCCAAGCTCGCTCGGAGGTGACACCTCAGAATTTTGACCATTTGCGAAGGTCCCTTTCCCTCTTCACCTGGAGGGCTTCTCCTCCTGGAGTTGATTCTGGTCTAAAGAAGGAGCAGAGGACAAGCAGTGAAGTGGTGAACAGGGGGTATTCCTATTGCCTCTGGTGCGGATATGTCTGGATGAACTCCTGGTTTGACTTGAAGACTTCCTTTTTTATTTTTCTTTTTTTAACCAGCATTAGGGAATTCCTCACCAGCTTGTTCTTGCAGTAGCCAGGCCAACAATGACAAGAATGTGGAAATCAAGTAAGCAATTATATTCACAGTGGTGGTTAACAGCATCCCTTCATCTGAAACAAATCAGTTACAGTCCAGTGAAACCTGCTGTACCTAGTGCGTGTACATAATAGAGCTCTTGTTGTGCATTTTCAGAGCGTGCCAGATCATTTAAAACAGGGTTGATGAAAGGCAACAGGAGAGAAATCTTATGTTTTATTAACCAGAGACACAGAAACCTGGATAGCATCTTATTTAACCTCCTTCCGTACAGAGAAATCTGCCACTGTATTTGTAAAAGTATTTCTGTAGGTGCTACGAAATGTTGTAGGTCTGAAGCCCAGGAGCATGACTTAGAATTAGCCGTGAACGAGAGCGGTGAGCAATTGTCAAGGTAGGAAAAGTCAGCTAAGAGATTTAGAATTAGTGGGAGTTACTTTGATCTTGGTATCTGAAAATCTGATATATATTTACATATATATATATGTATACACACACAGAGCACTGTATTTAACCTGTGAATGCCAGGAGTCTGTGGATTGTTCCTAAGCCTGTCGCTGAAGGGTGGTCAGGAACACAGGTGCGCAGCTGCTAAATGACCTACAGACATTTCTAAAAAAAAAACATTTGCATCTCGCTGGAAAATTTTCAGTGACCTATAAATCAAACAAGACCACACAAACGCAATACCTTGTGAAAAATAGAAGCTTCTGGAAGTCAGCCAGGATGTGCAAGTGGCAATTTGGAAGGGCTGCCCTAAGGTATGCTCCCATTAATGTCAGCCCTGACGTACATCTTGTGCAGAATTTGTCCCTTGGTGTTCCCTGACTTAAAGAATCAGCTCCTGCTCTCGGAAGTGAAAGGCATTAACGGTCCCAGGCTGTGCACCATAGAATTTCCTTGTTTATGGGGCTTTTGTTGTCTTTCTGTGGAAATGAGGAGGAAGACACTTCCTCAGTGTTTTCATCGACTTAGTGACTGTGAGCAGGCCGGGGAAGGTTCCGCAGCTGGGTTTGGCAGTGTCCACCCAGCAGTCATGGAGTTAATGCAGCTAATGCCTGCTGTTGCTGAATTTGTTTTTTGAATTACTCTTTGGTCTGTGCAACTCTCTTGAAAGTGAAAACAAGCTGGTTCAGAGAGAATTGAACAACAGAGGCCTAAATGGGAGTGCAATGTGAACTACAGTAGCAAATTTTCATGGATTAGTGGCCAAATTGTTGTCTCATTAAAGTCCAATGGCAAAATTCCCACAGGCTACAGCAGGGACAGGATTTGACCCTAAGACAAGATTCCATTTGAAGCATTTGAGTGTCTCCCAAAAGCCAATTATTAAATCAGAGGCACCATAATAACTGAGTTCAAATTTATTTCAGGACAAGGAAACGCAGTTGAGAGGTCAGTAAATGCTCACCATGTCATTTCTAGGGTGACTTCGTTGCAGAGCTCAGCACTGGCCTGTGTAAGATGCTGACAGTCAGGCTGAGATGAGAAAGAGCCTGAAAGAAGTGGACTGTGATGAAAAGGAGCTGTTTCCATCAGCCACCTCATCAGGCAACTTGGCAAAGTGGAGGCAGAAAGGTTTCTTCTGGTGACTAACCTCCATGGAGTTTCTCTTCTTCTGTGTGTGGTGGGTTGACCCTGGCTGAACGCCAGGTGCCCACCGAAGCCGCTCTGTCACCCCCCCGCCTCAGCTGGACAGGGGAGAGAAAATATAACAAAAGGCTCATGGGTCGAGATAAGGGCAGGGAAATCACTCAGCAATCCTCCTATTTCCTTTTTTTCTCTCTTTTTTTTTTGTGTGTTCATGTTTAAATAGAAGAAATCAACTGATAGAGACTTTCCCGAAATGCCATTTCTTCTGCTAGGGACACTAACCTCCTAATCAGTGATTCTGGACTCTCTTATTAACAAACAATAAATGCCAAGCACATGCACATCTTCTTAGCATGCTGGGATGCTTTGAACCTTGGAAATTGCAGAGGTCTCTAAGTTAAAAGGTGAGGAACTTGGTTGCCCAACAAACCCTACATCTAGAAAACTCCTGTAGCCCGCTGAGGGAAGTGAGACCCTGTAGTGGAAGCAACTTGCCCATTACAACACCGTGGTACAGGAACAGCATCCAGCTGGAGGGACGTGCTGGCTCACCGAGGTGAGATGGGCTGACCTATAGAAAGCAGGAAACCCGATTTTGTGTCTTTTCTTTGTTTTCCGAAATGTTTCTTTCTCCTTGGCTGTCAAGGCTTATGCACATGTTTGTCAGTGAGAAAGTTCTTGTCATCAGAAATCAGCCCCAAAACTTTGTTTTTACTGAAGTAGTCAGGTAGCTTGTCTACATCCATTCATATGTGTTCTTCTTTTTTCCTTTTCCAGGTGCTTTTGCACTGATTTTATGTTAGGGCTATTTGGCTAGAAATTAGAGCTCTCTTTGAAAGCAATTTTTAATGGCTTTTTTTTCTTTTTTTTTGTGTAGCCAGCCCCTCTTAGGATAATTTTATTTTACTGAGAAAAACAAATGTATAAAATAAATAAAATACCAACCGGCACTAGAGAGTCTGTAGTTTCTTGTTACCTTTCCAATCAGAATTGTGCAGTTATTTAGGAAGTGTTACATTAAATATGTGGGATCTGAACACAATGCAAATTAGAGACCTATCCTATTAATATATCTTTGATAATCCGAGTAGATATCTTTCTGCATCTGCAAGTACCTAAATACCCCTGGAAAATACAGCTCTGTTAGCATTATGTAAAGGAAAATTTCATTTTCATTTTGTCTAAATGCATTTGATTCTTGATTCTGTTTTGGTAAAAGAATGGAGAAGGAAAACAGCTTTATCAAATATGAGTTGTTTTTCCAACTTTGTGGCTAGCCCAAATGGAGAAAAAATACTGTACCTGCTAGCGAAACTCAGATCCAAAGGCATTAAGATGAGACATTTGAGAGTAGCAAAAATGAAAAGATTTATGTTTGAAAGAGTGTATTTCATTGGCTTTTGTTACATACGGTACCTGATACTGGATTTTGACTCTGTTGATTGTGTGTAAATCGAAAAGCATGAGTTTTCCCTCCAAAGTAATGTAACATTTCCTCTGTTATATTTCTCTGTTATATTTCTTTTAAAAACCTTAAGTTTACAATACCATAGAATCAAAGCATATCTCAAGTTGGAAGGGACACATAAGGATCGTCGAGTCCAACTCCCTGCTCCTTGCACAACCTCGCAGATTTGATGTGATTAAACCTTGGTATTTCTTGCCATCGCTTCAGCTTTCCCTTAAAGACGGTTTTATTTTTGAATAAAAACGGAATAATTGTCATTATTTACATTTATTTATTTTTTGTCCAGCAAACACGTCCCAAAGGCTTCTCATATCTGATCTGCTCTGGAATCGACATGGGTTTTGCTGTGTAATTCCCTGGAGCCAGGGTTTTGCCACTGGAATCTAATTTGTCTTAAGCTGGAAGGAAGGGCTAGGCTGAATGCTAAGGCAAAGCCTGCGGCTAAGGAACAAAGAGAGCTTAGTCCACTTTGCTCTCCCTTTCAGTACACACGGGATATGGTTTTGCGTGGCCCAAATGCCGGCTTCATCCTTTCCACCCAAGGCTGCTGCGGAACAAAGACCTGCATTAAGCTCAGAACAAAACTGCAAGCCTTGGGCAGAAGAGGTGGCTTTCAGGCAAACTTCTGAAGTTGGCTTTAAAGTGTTTTCATGTTTGAAATTCATTCTAGCAGAGGGTTTAACTCAGCGCTTTTGGCTTTAGATCCTCCTCGTTGCTCATCTTTAGACTTTGTTATCGCTGACTGTTGTCCTGGGACTCGGCCATGGAGACGCTGCCCTCCTTCCATTGGGGACTCCAGGAGCTGTTTGTGGTTAGGCTCTCCTGCCTTGTGCTTTGTGTTTTTGAAGGGTTTGAGTTGACAGAGCTTTAGGAATAAAAGGTTGTTTTGAATTGTGGGGTATACTTGCTGAAGAGAAGGGCTTTTTTTGGTCGTTTCTAGAAGGTCACACCCTGGATCTATTTGGCGTTATCTGAAAGCTTCTTCCAGAGCTGGATCTCCTTGACAGCGTGTCCACAGCTTGCACACAACGTGCCCTGGGACACGGTATCTGCCCTGGCTCAGCAGACCAGGCACTGCGGTGGTTCAGGGACTGAGCTCCGTATCAGGATTCAACGTGTGTAACCAAGGGCTCAGTCCACTGATTTCTTTAAAAAATCAAGATCCGAGGTTTTAACACTGCTGTCTGGAAACCAGTGTATACACTTGAACGTAAGGCTGATGGACTGACAACAGCCGCTGTCCCAAATGTGTGGGAGCTGTCAGTAGGTACGTGTGAAGGAGCCTCTGTATTTATCACTGACATTATTCACACACGGAACGTTTTCATGAAAGTAACCCGAGTTACTAATAACTGTGAAAATAACCAAATTTTAGTGGCGAGTTTCTCTATCGTGTGGCGAAGTAGCAGTGAGGTTCACCCTGCAGATTTGGCACTAAGTGTTTGTTTCCTTAGTTTCTGACGTGCACACGTCTATGATACCAGCTAGAAAAAACAAAACCCTTGCTTTAGGAAGCCATCAGATGAAATACGATGACAGTGTGTGGCTACTGCTGCCCAAACACAATGTTCACTGGCATTCTTGGAAGCTCTGAATGATACATCCTGGAAATAGCAACTTCCACATGATAAGCTGGCATTAATTATCAGCTCTGCCCCAACTTTGCATTTTCCAGGAGAGAAAATCAGAAGAGAGATACAGGAGTGAATGAATAAGCTACGTCTGTGTCGTAATAAAGCAGTAGTAATTCTGTTAGGAATGAAAATGCAATTGAGCTTGCAAGTGCTGGCGCCCAAGTGACTTTCCCTGTGAGCTCCCCTTGGGCACCAGAGGAACTGAGCCAGCTCTTGGGGCAGCGTGTGGCCCTGCTGTGGGGGCTGAAGTGTCCCATGGGCTTCCTCCTGGCCATTGCATGGTATTGGGGAGCTGCACTGTTCCTAACCCATAGACTGCTGATTTTCCCCTTGCCCAGCCCATTCTGCTTTCTTTTTACACATTGTTTTTGACAGAAAGGTCTAGGAAGTGTGTGAAGGTGGTTTCTGAACCAGCTGGCTGGACTTGCTCAGCACTTGGTTAGCATGATACTCCTGTATCATGAATTACTTGAATTCCTGAGTGTAAGACACAGTGGCAATAGCAACTGCAAGAGACCTTACACTCAGGTGCTCCTCTTGCTGCCCTGATTAGGTCCTCCCAGCAGAAAACATTTCCCTCAAACAGACCCCAGTGTTACCGGTTTGCAAACAAATCTGTGCAGCTCAGTGAAGGAAAAGCCTCTCACTGACCCTTCACACCCATGTGTGAATTCTGGGCCCAGAGGGACTGGACTAGCACCTTCATGGAGACACTGCCACTTCCTTGGGTAGAGATCACCTGGGCTTTGCCAGCTACTCTATTGCTCTTAGGCAAGTTTTCAGATGGAAGGGTATGGTATTGAGCACATAATACTGGAATCATTACAGAGCTATGAAGGCACAAGCGAAACGCCATGCTGTTCTTCTTAAATTGCTGTTGGGTTCTTTCAACCAACAAAAAAAGCTGTCAGGTTGCTTACACAAGTATCCTGACTGAGATCCCATCTTTGTCCAGAGCGTGGTTTTTGTTGAGGAGGCTGTTGATACAGTTGTATGCACATCTTTAAGTAACTGTTAAATAACTCCCTGGGGTGCCGTTCAGCTTCACGCCTTCCCTCTGAGAGCATCCTTTAGTTCATCAACATCAATAATGGATCAGTCAGTCAAAACTGCTGACCTCTTCTCCTGGGCTGGGAAGGGATGCTGTCGTGTGGCAGCCAGGCAGAGACACAGCCAGAAAGTAAACGATGTTGGTTAATGACGACTGACCTGGCAAAGTCAGCACTTCTGCATACTGATGGAACAGAAGACAATTCTTTTTTAAACACGCAAAAGCCATGCCATACTTTTATTGTAAAGGATAATAAAGCAGAGTGAGACTTTTTAGGTTTTTTTTTTTTAGTACCAAACATAATGGAGACCCAACAACTTCAGGAGCCAATGCTCCCTCACTCAGATTTTACGGATATTGTGAGAACTTCTTATATCTGAGTTTCAGCCTCAGGAGGAAGGTGGTTGTGTCTAATAAAACATCAAATAGCCATTTATAACTGACAAAATCATACTGACACCAAAGCGTAGCCTTGTTTTCCACAGAATATAGACTCATGGAATGGTTTGGGTTGGAAGGGACCTTTACAGATTATCTAGTCCAAACCCACTGGGCAGGAGCATCTTCAACTAGACCAGGTTACTCAAAACCCCATCCAGCCTGACCTTGGATGTTTCCAGCAATGGGGCACCCACAACTTCTCTGGGCAATCTGTTCCGGTGTCTCACCACTCTCATCCTAAAAAAAGTCTTCCTTATGTCCAATCTGAAGATACTCTCTTTCAATTTAAAACCGTTACGCCTTCTCCTATTGCAACTAAGCCCTACTAAAAAGTCTGTCCCCGTCTTTCTTATAGGCACCCTTTATATTTTAAAAGGTTGCAATAAGATCTCCATCTTGCTTTTCAGGGCTTTGGTTATTTCAAACACTGAGCAAGTTCAAAATCTTTTTACATTTGCTTTACTCTGATGTGGCTGCATCACAATGGCGCCAGGCAGAGGAGGATCAAAACCCTGGACTGAAACCTGAGTTTGAGGCATCTATTCCAAAAAGACGTCCTCAGTGTCGTCAGATGGTTTTGAAGAAAACAAAACCAATGGCCGTCCTGTTGTCCTGCATGCAGGTCTTTCACAGCTGGTCATAAGTGAAAATCACTTCAGCCTTCCCCATCTTTGCAGACGCTGGCTGGCTCTGCCTCCAGTGCTTCCCGCACCGCTCTTTCAGCAAGGCAGGTATTATTAAGTTCAAACCCAGCTTTGAATGTTTGTTTGAAGGTTTGATATGTCAGCTGGTGTCTCCTAACACAGGTGCATGAGGGAAATCAATGCTTTAGCCGTTGCCTACTCCTGATCAGTCATATAGCAAATTATTTTGGGATAATGCTCGTGTATTCAAGGAATCTGGACCATGTTTGTTACTCTCACTGCAGTCACGCTTCATCTTTGCTTCACTTAAGCCAAATTGTTTCGGTTACAGAAGAATAGATGTTCTGTTGGAGGAAGGAAGCTGCTGCGTTGGCCTTGGATGATGCTCGTCTAAGCTAGAAGAGGCTGGAGTGATTGTGCCAAGGTGGACAGGCAGCAGCCATGCCAAGAACAATATTATTTGCATTTTAAGTTATAGCATCCAATGGAATCAAGAACAGAACAAATTTTTTTCTAAACTCATTTGAAGGTTTGCCAAAGGGACGATTTACAGCTTCCTAGTAATAATGAGCACTTCAGCTTGTCTTGACCAACATGTGGTCACGCATGTTGCAAACTGACATAAATATTTTATAACAGCTTGCTGCAGTTCCTGTTCCACAGAAATTGTTTGTCAAACAGCTCAGGGAATCAAAAGGGTTTTAATCTTTAAATTTCATCTTGGAGTAATAGTACTTTTTTTTTTTTTCCCCATTCTGAACTTGGATAACTTGTTTCATACTGCCCTTGATTAAAAACAGTTGGAAGGGGAGGATGGGAGTTTTCATTTTTGAACTTTTTTTGGAAAAATCTCAGGAACTTTATTAGTTATTTGATTTATAGTCTAGTGTAAATATCTTTCTAGTGTGGTGGGTGCTTTTGAAACTGGAAGTGGTTAAGCTCAATCTTGAGCAAGTGATAAAAATTAAAGCACTTGTATGAAATTAGTGGTATTTTGTCACCTGGAATATTTGGACATAGTTCTACTCACACCATATGGAAAAAATAGAGCTGAAATGTTGAGGAGCAAAGAAAGTGGAAAATAAAAGGACTGTATCATTGGAAGAATATTTAGAGGTCCTGGGGGGGAAGTTTGATAGAAAGGATGTATCATTTTGTATTTGTGTTATTGTACAAATTGCAGTCCAGATGCTCTGCTATTGGGGCCAAACATGCTGAGTTCTGTGCATTCGACTGCCTATAATTTAGAGGCAGCTCAAATCAAGCTGACAATAGTCTAAGATAGCAGGGAGAGTGCACACAAAGGTGGTGAGAGCTGTAGGCACGAAAGGTCAGATGGCACGTATGCGAGCACTTCATGCATCTTCCTTTTTCCTCTTTGCATTTAAAAAGGAAGAAAAAGTTGGAAGTCCAACCTTCAGACGAGGAGGAGGACGAGGGGCCGGGTCATAGGGTAGTCACGGTAGGCTAGCTGCTCTCCTGGTGATGCCAGAAGTAGTTTGGACAGTTGGATGACTGATCTCAGCACTGAAGCAAAACATGTGCTTGGCGAAACAACAGCCCCTGAGGTCAGCACGGAGATGGTCTTAGGGCTGGCTGGAGGCTGGATTGGAAAAAGGACGTGCCTTTGTGCTTCGTGTATATATATATATATGTGTGTGCATACATACAGCTTTAGCTACCTGTCAGTGTTAAAAAGGATGTTTGTGAAATATAGTAGAAATGCTGGAGTAAAGAGAGGGAAGCAAGATGTTTAACGCCTTGAGAGACAAAATAAAAGCCCTTTGGAGGGCTGAGTCTGTGGGAGGCTGAGAAGTGGGAAGAAAAATATCATCATGGTGCAAACCACAGCTAAACTCCAGGGTGAAGCTGCCAAATGAGGACAGCACGAAGATCTCCTCTTGCCTTCCAAAGGGAAGCCAGGTGCTCTCGAGAGACGCTGCACATCTCTCAGCTGGTGGGTTGCAATACTGATGGGCAGCGCAGTGGGTGACTGCTCCTTGTCCCCATGCGCGTCACGATAGCTGCAGTTTCTCTGTTGAGCCCCAGCATAAGCTGCCTGGGTTCAGGTCCACTGAAGTCCGTCAACCACCTCGCGGTGGGGATGGAGCGCAGAAGCAGTGAAGGAAAAACCAAAGCAGTGGGAATTACTCAAACGGGAAATGGGGGCTGACACAGATTTCCTGCGGGATGGATGCTCTGTGCTTACCTGCATGTTTGGTTGTCTTCAAGAGGTGGTTGTATTGGAGAAGAGATTAGTGGTGGTTTTTCTAGTGCATTTGTTTTGCTGAGATGACAGATTTCTTTTTTTAGCGCCTTCTTTCTTTCTCGTATTTCTACTTTCTAAAGGAAAACGTTGCCTTTCTCTAGAATCTTTTATCTGAGGGGGTATCTGAATGTTTTGTAAGCATCTCAAATGGCGTGTGGTGCTCTGAAGCAGGCATATGTTACATCTCATTAAACAGCTATCAGAATTGTGGTTCAGAAGCCAAACCTGCTTGTCCTGGATTAGATAGGAATGAGCAGAGAGCATCTGGTACTGCTCAAGAAGCTGCTGCTGATGGTTCCTTTCTACAGAGCTTTGACAGAAGAAGCATAAAGGGATGTATTAATGGTACAGTGGAGAAATCATTTGTGGTAAAGCCAGTAACAAAACTACTCTTGGGTTCATTCAGATTAAGCTTCCATCCAAGCAATCTTCTGTGAAACAGCTAGTTCTATGGCAGTACTTTGCGGTGATGTTCAACCAAATACACCCATCAGCAACCATCCATGAGCTGTAACCCAGTCCCAACCTGCATTTGGGGCAACCTCGTTTGCTGGAGTGTCGATAGCAAATGAGATATAAATTGCAGAGAGACTCCCATCCTCCAAAACCCACAGCATGAAGCAGTTTGCGTGCGAGCACTAAGTGCACAAGCCTCATTTTATGTAATTTGCTGGAACCTCAAAAGGAAATTAGTGCTGTCTATAGCACCAAACCCAAGTTATATGCAACCACAATTCACATGACCAGCTGCCTGCACAATGGGAGAGGTTTCCAGACACTGTAAAGCTGGCTTTTAAAACTGTATTCTCTTAATGTTTTGGAACACATTTAAACCTTAAAATTGCCTTGATCTTTCTTCTCAGACATACTTGCTTGTTCGAATTGAGGATGAGGGCTGTTTTTCATAGACTTAGGAATGCAAGCGTTGTAATTTATGTTGAATTCTTCCTGTCTAGGAAGAACATCATATTCGGGAGAAATGTATGTCTGCAGCATCACAGAAACTGCCATAATCTGCCAGAAATACTGGGGTTTGTGCTTTGCAAACCTCCTGCAGAAACTGATTTTCCCCTGCTCCATCTCCCCACGAGGTGAAAAAATAGTCTCCCCCACAGCTGAGATAGCCATGTGGTCCACGAGCTTCTCATTTATATCCTGGACCAGCTCATTTCACTTGCTAATTGGCATAAAAAGGTGTAATAGTGGTAGGTGTAAAACAAATGTGGAATTGCACAGGGAGCCTGGGAATCACGTAGAGGAGACACTAGGGTGTCTTCATTTTCTTGGTAATCGGGCTGATCCACTGGGGTCTGTGTGCCAAGATCATATAATCATAAAATGATAGAATGGTTAGAGTTGGAAGGGACCTTAAAAACCATCGTTCCAGCCCCCCTGCCATGGGCAGGGACACCTCCCACTAGAGCAGGTTGCTCAAAGCCCCATCCAGCCTGGCCTTGGGATATTTTTGATAGGGGGCTGAGAATTTGGGGTTCAACTCAGGAATCTTGCCATGCTCTTGGCTGTGGCACAAAACCTGATGTCCTCATTACTGCTTGCTCCATCGGGCCTCCCTTCTCTATCAAGTATTTTTTTATACATGAAGAGGCAACCAGCGAGTGCTTCTTGTTTTAGGCTCATCCAGGCATGAAGAGTCTTTTATTCTGTTGTTTGCACGTATGGATGCACCATGTTTCCCACCCCATTTGGGGCTCCGTGCTGCTCTATTGCTCCTAATAATTTCTCAGGATTTCTCCATTTTTTTCCCCCATTACAACAAGCTTTTCTGTAGCATGGCAATCCTATTCTCCATGCAGTGATTTTCCTCTTCTCCTTTACTGAAAAACGCTGGAGCTTGTATTTAGCCACTTCATACATGTAAAGACATTTGTGAATCTAGTCGAAATCAAAAGAAATATCAGCCTAATCTATTTTTCCCCAAAGCCAAAGAAGTATTCCCATTAGCTTGGCTGGAACTCTGTGAGGATCTTAATATTGCTTTTGCGGGGGGAAGCAAGGCATTGCATTTGGCTCAAAATTTGAGTTTCTTAAAAAAAATCTGTATCTTATCAACTCTTCCTTGGCATTAATTGTCTATCTCCACCTTTCCTATCAATAGAGCACTGATGCTATTTTTAACTATCTGCAGAATTCACAGATCCTTCACAAAACAAGCCTGCCAAACCACCTCTTCTTTGGGGAAGTTTGTTTAGCTCAGCTTTAAAAATCTGTTTTTCTCAATACATCAGAATTTTCTTTGCAGACAAAACACATGTAATTTCTAGCATATGGATTTTTTTTATTTTTTTTTTTCTATGGAGGAAAGATTGCTGCCCTGGAGGCTGGCAAACTGTGGGAAATAGTAATGAGTTCCCTGCTAAATTCAGTATAGAGCTGTGCCCCTGCAGTCTGAAGTCAGAGTGCAGGCCTTGAGGAGCTTAGCGCTGAAGTTCTTCCTATGGATTAATGAATAAAACCCTGGAGACATTTGGCTTATGAGTTTTATTTATTGAAGTAAACCTCCTGTAACATGTGGGAACAGCATGGCTTTGCATCTTCTTGCCTGTGACTCTGCCACATCTTGCCCGTCACGTGCCCGTCAGGGATGTCCTCACCAGGAGAGCACGCACTTCTTTCTGTGAGATACACCGTGCAGGACCAGGTCCCCAGTCATTAAGTATTCTAGCCCAGGCACTTTGTCATGTTCCAGTTCTGCTCACTCCTACATTGGCGTAAATCAAAAGTCACTGTTGTAAGACAAGGTAAAAACGTGAAGAATAATGGAAATATGTCCCTCTAATCCAGTGAAGGGAAGTTACTTGCACAAAAACAGTTACTGGTAAAGCCTCATTAACAGTAGAGACGACTTCTGTTGTAATTGAATTAGTGGACCTCATTAAAGATGGTTCTCCAGGAACTGAAACAAACATGAAGTTGAGTTGCTTAATTATCTTTACCTTGGAGCTTTTTCTAGTGTTCCCAAGCTCTGTGGGAGAGGAAGGAGCAAGGATATGAAAGGATTAGAAATCCACGATTATATCACTTTGTAACAAAAGGGATGGCCAAGAGTGTGGGATTTTTTCAGCTAGTGGCTTTGAACCCGGAAAGAGACTCAGACACTGTGAGAAGAGTTTGTGAATCACGGTCAGCAAAAGGTTTGCCCAGCAATAACTGCTGAGAAGGCACAGAGGGGAATCTTCTCTCCAGGTTTCAGAGAAGACACGCTGAATGATGTCTTCCCCGTACCTCAAAGCATCATGGATTTGGGTTTTTTCCGAGCTTAAGAGCACACACATATACAAATTAAAGGCAGTAAGAAGCTACAAGACATTCAAAATGAGTCATTAAAGGATTACACCTCCAGTGTGACTCCTTCCCTCTTTTTATACCAATAGTATTTTCCCTACAGCTTTTCCAGGCTGGCATGTGAGGCAGGACAGGGCCCGTGGCAGTCTGTCCCCGCCAGCAAGAGAAGCTTGGGTAGCTGAGCGGGAGCACTGTGAAGAGGGTTATCAGGTCAGCTGGAGCTGAGGAGGCCACAGTAGGATCAGACCTTTGTAGAAAACTCATTCACAGTGTAGAAAATCAATGTTTTCTGCCGCTGCTCTCTGCTCCCCGGCCCCTGAGTGCAGTCTCAGTGGGGATTAGTTCAGCTTCTGGTGTTCACCCGTTATGGAAGGAACTTCTGCTTGGAGATAGTCAAAGTTCATCCCAGCTGTAAAATTGGACAGGTGCAAGTATCTACGGAAAACACATTACAGAAAAATCTCTATGGAATAAGCTTATAAAGTTGCCTGAGTATTAGGACTTCCCTAGCGCAGCTGTTAATATACTAATTATAAAGGAGAAGCGGATTAGCTGTGCCTGCTCTTGCAGCCTGCAGTGGTGTTCCCTGTGTGTCTGTTATTTCCCCTGTCCCCTTCCAGCGCTCTGCTCTTATCGGAGTAGGAAGTTCCCCGTTCCCGGGACTGTTTCCAAAGGGTTGGGAGATGTTCACTGATCCTTGTTTACTCAGCTCAGCGACTGCCAGGCCAGCGCTCGGTTGCGTGGATTAGGGGCTGTGGTCCCAAAGGCTGCCCGAGAACCGCAGCCTGAGTCCCAGCGTCACGGAGGGCAACGGCCTGGGACTGTACAAACTGCATAAACCCCTCGGTGCGGCCACCCAGGCCACCCCACAGCCCTCCCTGGCTACTAGTTGCGCTCTGGAGCACGGGGATATGAAAAAATTGGGGTAAGCCAAGAGTTTGCTTCAGAAAGATGCTGAGCAGCTGGAGGTGGTCTGAGCTGCAGCAGACCCTGCGTGTTCTGCACAAGGTAATCAGCTCCTGATTAAGCTCCCATTGCCTTAACAACAGTTTCCTGATACCCTAGGAACTATCAGTTTGTACCTTCGTTCCCATCTACAGAAGTATAAGCTATAATGAGTAAATTAGAAGGCTAAGCCATGCTAGCATCCCTCCTGCTTGTATTCGTCCCTGAGTGAAACACCACCTTCTCACTGCACTGATAAAAGTAATCGTTATCTGTGAATTGGCTGCACCCTTCAGTTTCGGAAATAAGTGGCTTTTATGGGCTCGGGCTGCAAAGAGGGAGCTGCCACACAACAGGCTCAGTGCTGTCAGGGACAGGAAAACAGAAGCATTTGAGGTTCTTTGCAGCAAGCCTTTTTCAGAACAAAACCCCTGGCTTAGCCCCTGCAATGCGTGAAGCCCTGTGGGCAGCTGAGATTTTTTGCCTTTGTTTTTGGGTAGTGACATAGCATCTGCCCTCTCCATGCCAACTCATTTCCCACACATTTAGAAATGAATCGGAGCACCTGGCTTTAGCTCCGCGGGGCTGGGGCTCACCATCTAATCATTAGACCTTTCATGACCAGAAAAAGAGTGGTACAATATGGCTTTCAGGCAGTCTTAAAAAAAAAAAACCTAAATAAAAAAAAAAAATCCAACCCTAGAAGCTTTAATCTTAAACATAGCAATACCTCAGTGAATTCCAGCTTTTGATCTGGGGCAGAGTGTGTTTCCAAATTCATTTCACGCTGTGCTGTTTCAGTGAATGTAACCGCTTCGCCCAGGGGTCCTGCTCCGAGACCTTCCGAGAAACTTCAGAAAGTTAGGGCAGGCAATTTCTGCTGCGCTCCCGACCCTGCCTCAGAGCCTCGGAGCCGCTGGATGATGGACCAGCTCCGTACTTAAAAGTGGTTTGGAGATTGAACTGCTTGGGAAGGCGGCTGCTTCCTCATCACCCATGGTTGCAATTGCTGCGAGCTGGAGGTGGTGTGTGTTAGGTGTTACGTGTGCTTACCCTTGGACTGTTAACAGCACAACTGGGGTTGGGTTTAAAGTGTTTAATCTGCTTTGGCAATCCAAAACCTGTGGGTTCACCCACGTAGACCTCCAAATTGCTTAAAGTTCGACTTCAGAGTCTTGCCTTTGCTGTGTCTGGAAATAGCGAATTGGGACTGGAGACAGACCTAAAAACTAGCCAGAAATTAAGCACTGAGCAGAAATGTGCCCAAGGAGTGCTCCCAGCCCAAATTACACGAATAAACCACTCTACAACCTCACGCTCCCTTTTGACCCTATTCAATCTTATTAATTATTACATTACATTTGCCCCATCCCTGGAGGAGTTCAAGGCCAGGCTGGATGGGGCTTTGAGCATCCTGCTCTAGTGGGAGGTGTCCCTGCCCATGGCAGAGGGGTTGGAACTCGATGACCTTTAAGGTCCCTTCCAACTCGAACCGTTCTATAATTCTATGATTAATTCCCAAGAGCACTTCAAGAGGTTTCCCAGCACACTGCTGAGCACTTTTCAGCCTGGTGAGTTCCTCCTAAAACCAAAAAAAACACAACAGCCCAGCAGGGCTGAAGGGCAAGTGTCCAAATGCAAGTGCTCCACCTTGATGGCAGCTGTAATTCCATCGCAGATCTCAGCTCGGTAAGGGGAAGCTGGATGCTCCTGGCCATGCTGGACTGGTGGAGATGGCATCCAGGTAGAGCCCAACACACTGGAATAAAAAAAGGGGGATACTAGTGGGCATGCAGACGGCTGTTTCTGTAAGGCGTCATGGTATTATCTTGAATAGAAATGAGCTGAAATACAGAAATTCTTTCTTGTATTAGGTGTGTGATCATTTGATGAAATATCAAAACTTTTCATTATTTTAGTGGGTGGAAAATAACTGGAAGACCTTTTTTCCTATTGAAAAAATACTGCGAGAAGATTTTTAGTGGTTGGGGGCAGCAATGCCTCGGATTCTGCATTTCTGCCTTTTCTCTCTCTTTTAGAAGAGGAACTGCCACTGGTTCACTTTTTTTGCTGAGCTTTATTTCTGTTCCAGGGGATGAGCAGGGGTCAGGCCTGTGGCCAGCCTGTGACATGACTCTCTCTGGACAAGCAAGTGGAGTATTTACTGCCAAACATTTCTGTCTCCTTTTATCTATCCTCCATGGCCAAAGGGTGCAGGAAGTAAATGGTTTGAAATTGTTGCTCTTTTTTTTTCTTTTTTTTTCCATTCATTGAAGATAAACTTTGACATTCGCAGTAGCTGTATTTTCGCTGCCGTGATACAATATTGTCAGTGGAGAGCCAAATACTGACGCAAAGATGATGTCCAGTGTTGATCTTAGTCTAGTATTTCAGAAGTCTCCAGTCTGGAGAATACAGATGGTTGCAAGTTTTCTGATGAGAATGTCTTGGGTTTTTTTAATTAAAAAATGATGACTCACAAAAAGTCAAGCTTTATCTTGTGGGAACGTACCAGTTCTGCTGTGAAACTCATTTTGGGGAAGGCTCCTCAGGTCCAGGAGGGAAATTTGGGTCAGAAATGTCAGGTGCTTCAGCAGAACCAACCACATCCTGGGTATAACATTCACCGATGACCTCAGAGAGCTTGACGCCGTTTCTGGGTTTGAGCAAAATCTTGACCTCCTGTCTCTTGGGCAACTGCTGACTCCTCGCCTGCTGGCTGGAAGAGGAATGGCTTCACTCTGCCATGTTCTTGCATCAAAGATTTGGAAAATACTTGGCCCTATCCTGATACGGAGAAGAAAAAAATATGAAAATACTTGTGGGATAAAGATTATTTTCTTGGAGACTTAATATCTTTTCTGAAATATACAAAGAGTATTTTTTTTAGTTGGCACTAATGCACAATTTAGTAATAAAAGAAGAGTCACGCTGTGTATGAGGCAGGATCCTGGCAAACAGGAGAATCAGTTTCAGTCCTTCCCTCTATCCTTTTACAGGCTACGTGACGTCGCTGAAGGTTTGACAAACGTTTTCATCCCCATCTGCACGACCTACAAGTGAGCGGCTCTTCCCGGGGTCCGTTCCCACTGCTGTGTGTCCCCAGTGGCTCTGCCCAGCTTTGCCAGTGTCCGCAGGGCCATCTATGGTGTATCATCAGCCGGGGGAGCTGCTCTGAGCTCAAATGACCTGGTTATTTTTAATCCAGGTACTTCCTCTCCCTGATTAACCATGTGACTGCACACATGCTGGTGCTGGCACAGCCGCTGGGATGGCACAGGGACAGGAACAAGCAACAGGAGGCGAAGGAAAGCTGCCAAAACCGAGTTCATCGAGACGTGTCCTCAGTTTTTCTTGTGCAACTTTAATAACAGTTATTTGTCATAGAGAAACACTAAATCCATGGAAGAAAACAGCAGTTTAAAAGCTATGTAGTCATAAAGCTGCTCATTAAGATTTTTTCAAGCATTTGTCTGTGTGCTTGAGTAGACGTAGGCCAATAATTACTGATTTTGAATATTTTACTGCAAGCTCTTCATCAAAATATGAATCGGTTAGTTATGGGTGAAGTTTTCATAATGATTTAAGCTCCTTAGACACTTCTGAAAATGTTTCTTTCTATCCTGCTGTCTAATCTGCTATCAGCGTAGCAGAAATCCCATTAATTAAGGACTAAGACCTTTTATAATCTTCTTCGCAGACTGCAGAATGCATTTACCGTTGCTGTTCAGGGGGCTGAGTCCAGCACAAGGAGCTGCTGGTGGCATCTGGAGCATCAGCCCCTGCATGCCCAGGAGCGGGACATGCTCAGGTTTCTGCCTAGGATGGATGAAATTGTCCCATAAGAGCAGGATAATCCCATGCAATCTAGCATTTGAGCTTCAGCTGTGGGCCAGCGCCAACCAGTTAATTAGATTTAGGGCACTCTATGTGCTCCTTGAATAAAAACAAAGGGTTAGCACTGAGAAGTCACCCTACACACCATGTCTGTTTTCTGCGCTGCTGATATGCCATGGAATGGCATTGGAACGGGCTGCCCAGGGAAGTGGTTGGGTCGCCATACCTGGAGGTGTTTTAAAGACGTGTAGATGTGGGGCTGAGAGATGTGGTTTAGTGGTGGTTTTGTTAGTGTTAGGCTGATGGTTGGACTTGATGATCTTAAGGGTCTTTTCCACTCTAAAGAATTCTACGATTCTAAACCTGTTACATGATTTGTAAAGGATTGTGAGAGCTGGGCTCTCAGGAAGGCCATTGAAAGTAGTAGGCGTGAGCTAATTAAGTACCAGAAGAAAAGCATGAAGTGACAGAAACTCTAAGAATATATACACTATAAAGTTGTATAGACTATAGACACCAACCAAATTCAAGTGGGAAAAGCGTGAATCAAAGTCCTGCTGGTGCTGGGACTGCTAATCCAGAAGCTGTAGGGTCTGGGTGGTCTGAGCCCCATGGTCCCTGCAGGGCAGGACTGCCTCCAGGGCCTTGGGGGCTGCGTGCTGCTGCTTGCTTTCCTCTTGGTTATCCTGTCTGGTAGTGTATATTGTGCCATTTGAATGTGCCTTCCTCTTTTCTTCCCAGGGAATGGCTTTTACGCTTGAAGAGAGGTTGCAGCTGGGAATTCATGGCCTCCTTCCTCCTTGCTTCTTGAGCCAAGACGTTCAAGTCCTCCGTGTGCTGAAAAACTTTGAGAACAAATCCAACGATCTAGACAGGTATGTCAAAAACATCTTATCTCCTGCCCCCCTCCCCTTTTAATTTTCAGTTCTTTAAAGGATCCTGCTTCAAGGCTCACAGGTTTCCATCAGAGTCACTTTTTTCCAACTGTCCATATTCTCCAGCGCCAGGAGTGTTTACTCTGGCCTGCCTGCCTTCACCTCAGTTACGTGCCATCCCAGTCCCAAAATAGCACTGGTACTGCTTCCTTCTGGCACCGCATTGCTGGAGAGCTCTGGGACGAGCCTGGCAATTCGCTGTGCTTTGGGTACAGGTGCGCAACGAAAAGGCCTTCCTTCCCCCAGAGCACTGGGGTGGAGTGAACACATGTGCTGCGTGTGCCTGTCTGTGTGCTCATCAATAGTCACTAAAATACTGGATGGAGGAACAGAAAGAACCTGCCAACTGGTAGGAGAAAAGTAAAAAACCAGAAGCAATGATGAGTATTGACTAATCATTCTGTTCCTGAACTTCCATTGAGTTCCACTATTGTTTATCATGGTTTTTGATGAAAGAAGGTGTTTGACTCCCGGTGTGATGGATGGTAGGTAGGGTTTGCATCTCCATCTCTCTCAGCTGCCATCGATCTGGGGACTGAGGCAGCAGGACTCGTCCCCTGTAGAGCAATTGCATTGTTTTTTCTCTGTCACAAATGCCTGTGCTGATCTTGCAAATTCTATATTGTTGGCGGGGTGTGATGCCTTTTTGAAGCTACGCTGCAAGATTGGGTGCGGAGCACAAAAGGGAGTTTGTCATTATGTTCGTACAAGTTTCTGAGACAGCAAACCGTTTCCAATCTCTCCTTACTTTTTGAGTTTTTCGTTTTTCTGGCTTCAGTTTGAGAAATTCAGTCTTAGCCAACGAAACATTTTCAAGAAAGAAAAATCTTTGGAGAAATGTAAAGTATTCAAAGTCACTAAGTGGTCATATAAACCCAGTGATGCAGGTGTAAGACTGGACAGCACTAATAATACAAAGTTAATTTAACATTTTCATTTTCTAAATTAATGGCTTTGTATTTTTTTTTCAAAGGTGGAATTTAACTATCCTTCTAGTTCTAGTGATTAAGTAATTGAGAATGCAGGATAATGGAGAAAGCGGTTTTGTAGAAATATTTGAGGAAAGACAGTGCTTTGAAATATGCATATTAACATTTGCATATATGCATATTTCATCTTCTAGATTGCATAATAAATTCTGATAATAAAGAGGGTGCCGCGCTCTGTCCCAGGTAACACCTGAATTCTGCTCTTGACCTTTTCCATTGCAGTTGTTTCTAATGCAAATTCTGAAATTCTGGAGGTACACATGGGTCTGACTTCCAGCTCTACCGAGTCTTTGTGAGCTGTCAGTGAGGGTGGTGGAGCCCATGAGGTCCTCAGGGAAAGTTTGCTCCATGTATGTGCTCATGATGTAGAACTGAGGAGTGCCAGGGCTTGGGAGAACTGAGTGAGCCAGCTGCTGCTTTTTGTGAAACTGCCAACATCCATAAATACTGTTTTATATGTATTTCATTTTACTTTTAAGGTACATTGTTCTTATGACATTACAAGACAGGAATGAGAAGCTTTTTTATCGAGTGCTGACCTCCGACATCGAGAGATTCATGCCCATCGTTTACACCCCAACGGTTGGCCTGGCTTGTCAGCAGTACGGTTTGGCTTTCAGGAGACCACGGTGAGTGAAGAGGCTGTTCTTGCCCCTTTTTTTAATTCCATGTGAATGTTTCTTTTGTACCGACGGCCCATCTTTATGTGGGTGGCCCAAAACATCCAAAACTTGATCCCTCATGAAGAGATGGACCAGCAAGCAGCTTCGTGTGTGTACATTTGATGATGAGCTCGGGGAGTCGAGAATAGCTCTGCCTTCTTCCTATAAACAGCGAACAGAGTGGTTTTGTTCTCAAACAGTACTGTACAGTCTGTGCAACTTCGCTCCAAACGCCTCCCTGAACTTATGGCTGCGGCCCTCCCCATCTGCTGTCTCAGGAGCACCGAGTGCCTTCTGCAGTGCTGGCGTTGGAGTAATTGCTGGATTTGGGATACGTTGTGCTGATTTTGAACTTTTGTGTGCGCTTCCACAAACCACCCTGCAAGAGTCTTTTTCACAGGAGGTGATGCTCTGCATCAGTGCCTCCCTCGCTGCTCAGAGCAGTTACTGTGTGAGTTCATGCAACATTAAACACTGTGTACCACGTTGGAAGGCCCTGTTCTGCATAACTCTTTTTAATGATTAATGTTTAGATAAAGCCCTCATTAGCATTTTGAAATACATTTTAGTCCTAGCCTGAAAGTTCAACGGTAAGGTTCAGTTGCCTTTGCAAGCTTTTTGTTTTCTGTGTCCTTGAACTGTACCAGTAGGCAGATAAAAACGTTAGCTTTTGCTATAGAAATATGCGAAGTAAAGGAAGAGTAATACTGGTTTAAAAGCATTTCACAAGCATCAAGCTCAACTGCAGTTTCAGCTGAGAGTAGTGCGATAAATGGGGAAACTGGGGCAAGTTCTACTGACTGACTCGAGATCACTCTGGGGACCCTGAGGCAGACCTCCAAGACATAAGGGCTGTGTAGACAGATAATGAATAACATTACAGGTAAGATTATCTTGGCAAACATGTTTGCATCCTGTTATGTCATCCAAATTTGTAGTAAAGCCACCAATTTCCTCACGTGAGCTGCTCCTCAGGGTTGCTTTTTGCCACGTGCCTATCTCAGGTAATTGTGTTCTGTTCCCTGATACCCCACCACTGGATCTGCTGGGCTGTGGTGAAGCCATTCATCTAGTCAAGTTTTGATCATTCCCCTCCTCCTCCTCAGTGCGTATGGGGAAGCCAGAGAGGGAATTGTCCTTTGTACAAGGGGAGGACACTTCTTCTGGGCAGGAGTAAAAGGTATCAGGGCTAAGAGAGCCCAGACGCTGTCTCCAGGTGTTGAGCTGTGAGCGCTGTCAGGCAGGGAAGAGCACACTGCCAGTTCTCAGCTAATCGAGATTCACAGCCACAATTCCTGCTGTGCAGCCACTGCGTCTCTGCCTTCAGCCTGCCTTTACCTTGCAAGAAGTTAAAACAGTATTTGGGAGTTTTGCTTCTTTTATTTTCCATCCCTGATGTTATCCTCAGGAAAGCAGGGCTTTCTTTCCATACACTGGCCTCTTTCTGCAGTTGTTGCTGTTGGAGAATTCACCTTCCTGTAACTCCTATCTTTCTCATGTTTTAAACCCACAATATTTTACCAATGTGGTAAGAACATCTGTTCTCATAGTCTGACAGTTCTGCTGCTGAACTTGGGCTTGGACCTATTCTGGATTCCAGCTGGTGGCTTCCTCAGGGAAGGGCAAACTATCAGGTCCTTAGCACACCGAATTTCCTATGGCGGGGAGTTTGTTTCCCTGAAGATGTAGAGTGAATTTCATCCTAGCCTCAGGTTTGGTTTTAATCAAGGTTGGTTTTGCTGAAAAAAAAAAAAAATAAAAGAGCTATTATATCATGCAAAGTGATGAGATTAAGATGAGAAGCATTCATATGTGTTTTTTTTTTCAATCTGGCTCTTATTGTCTTGCAGTATATCTTTTCTCTTCTGGAGCATATTATGTACATCAGGAGCTGGCTTTCAAGATGGTTAGTCCAGGGTTATTTCTGCTAAAATCATTGGGACCTGCAGATTGGGGGAGCTCAGGAATTCAGATCTAAGTTTGAATTTCTAGCTCTTCTCGTGTTTATTATTCTAAGCTGTACTGGAAGTCTGCAAAGCTGATGCTTCTAATTTTATTTGTATCAGAAGGTTTTTTTAAACAAAATGACCCCCATGTAAATACATTTCACTGTTGTTTCAGGGAGAACATGGCTGAAACCTAGAACTGGAGAGGATCTCCAAGCCATTCAGTTCTGCTCTGCTGTCACAGGAAGCCTTATCATATAATCCTGTTCATTAAGTGATTATGTTTTATTTTAAACCTGCAATAAAGCTGCCCTTCAGCCCATTCCAGTACTTAACTCTCATATAAGTAGAAAGCAGTTTTCACTTAGTATTTGTTCTTTGACAATGTCATCCTAAATGCTCTTTGACAATGTCGTCCTCTCTACAGTAGCCTTTTCGTCTTCAACCTGATGGTTTCCTTGCCCGTAGTTCTTGCTGTTCTGTCCAGGATGCCCCACTCTGGAGTCTCCTGTTTTGCTACATTTCTTCTGAAATGCACCACAGAAGAGTGAGCACCACTTCACTGTGGAGGTCTGGCACTGCCGAGGAGACTGGAGCAGTTAGATTTTGGCTTTTGCTGGGATGTCCCAGTGTGCCCTTGTCTTTTTTTGGCATTATCTGAGTGGCCTGGTCACTGTAATGCAATTTGTCATCTTCTCCCTGTGAAACTTTTCTTTGACACAGTTACCCTACCAGATACGTGCCACTCTGTAATTGCACTTAGCATTTCTCCTCGCTACATGTCCTGCCGTGAACTCTGTCCTCTTGGTTTGGGCTCATCTCTCCAATGAATCAAAGTCTTTCTAAATCTATCCTCTGGAGTGCCGTGCCTCCCGGCCCAACTCTTTGGGCAACGGGGAGCTGGATGAATGTTTGCTGCAGCAATTACCTTTTCATCCAAACTGTCATGTTTAATACTGTGGATCAGGTGAGGGAGATGAGATATCTCAGTTTGAAAACACCTCATGGTGCTCCAACAACAGTGTGGTGAGCAGGACCCGAGAGGTGAGCGTCCCCCTGTACTCGGCACTGGTGAGGCCTCACCTCGAGTGCTGTGTCCAGTTTTGGGCCCCTTACCACAAAAAAGACACTGAGGGGCTGGAGCGGGTCCAGAGAAGGGCAACGAAGCTGGTGAGGGGCCTGGAGAGTAAGTCTTGTGAGGAGAGGCTGAGGGAGCTGGGGTTGTTCAGTCTGAAGAAGAGGAGGCTGAGGGGAGACCTTATCACGCTCTATAACTACCTGAAGGGGGGGTGTAAGGAGGTGGGGGTTGGTCTCGTCTCCCCGGTCACAGGAGATAGGACAAGGGGAAGTGGCCTCAAGTTGCACCAGGGGAGATTTAGATTGGGTATTAGGAAGTATTTCTTCACAGAAGGGGTTACCCAGCATTGGAATGGGCTGCCCAGGGCAGTGCTTGAGGCACCATCCCTGGAGGTGTTCAAAAGATGGATTGACATGGTCCTCAGGGATATGGTTTAGTGATTTTTTTATTGCTTATTTCTTATTTATTTTTTTTGTCAGAACTAGGTTGATGGTTGGACTAGATGATCTTTAAGGTTCCTTCCAACCTAGACGATTCTGTGATTCTATGATTCTATGACATGCACGTATAGCAGAGCTTATGGTGAGGAGGGAAGTCTACAGAATACTATGCGGTCTTTCTGTGGCCACAGCAGCAATTAGTGACTTGTGGACACAATGAACTTCTTCCCTGTGTTGAGATCTTTCTCAGCCCCATTAGTGCTTGGCTTTATATTTGAAGGTTGAGCCTGGAAAGATTAAAGCATGAGTAACTTGCTTACAAAGCAACTCTTGTACAAGAGCATCTGAAAATAGTCCTATGAAGTCCAGCGGGGCTTCTCTCATCAGAATGCATTTATCAGTGTCCGCATGGCTGCAGATTTTGTTTACCAGATACTGCTGTCATAATTGCAGGGCTCAATGCCTCTTTCACCCTTCCAGGCCACTATGTACAACTTCTTAAGGGTGGAGATTTTACCTGCGCTTCTACAGGGCTGGTGTCCAGAGTTCTTCTCCCAGGTGAGGTCTCTGCCAGCAGATTTACCTGCTCCAAATGGGATCAGACTTCTGCAAACACAGATTTTCTCTGTTTACCAGTAGANAGTTTTCTTTTTACAACAAAAAAAAAGAGCTAGGGAAAAAAAAAAAAAAAAAAAAAAAAGATGACTTGCAAACATGCAATTCTTGTCTTGCTCATCTATGATGTCCATAGTGTCCCCGCTTCTGCTGGTGAGCAAGGCAGAGCTCCTGTGCTCATCTGTGATGTCCATAGTGTCCCCGCTTCTGCTGGTGAGCAAGGCAGAGCTCCTGTGCCCCAGCACGTTCCTGTCTCTTCCCCAGACTCCTACTGACTTTCTCTTCAGGAGCTGCTTTAAGTTCTCCTAGCAGGCTTTTCTTTTTCTATGGCCTCAAACTTTTCCCTGTGTGCTGAAAACCCAGGGAACAGCTGGAAGAGAGGTGGAACCATCAAATTATTGTAAATGGCGTTCTGGCACCATCCCCCTAAACGTTCTGAAGTTTTTGCTGAAAGCTGTCTATGTTGAATAACGTTTTTCCTATCTTCTTTTCCAGACAGCTCTCTGCTGAGTTACCAATATTTGTTTATTCAAAGTCATGCAATAAGCATTAAAATTTTCAGGGCAAAGTACAATGTCATTTTATAGTTTGTGTTTTTAAAATAATAAAAAAAGAGGTTATTGTGTAATCTGTAAGTACAGGTTGAAGTACCAAGAAATTTCTCCTCTGTCGTACTTACCATAAGAACCCTGCCAAAATCTCTGTTTTCTGTGATCAGACCACATTAAATAAGCACAAGAGAAGAGCAGCTGTGTCCCAAGAGAAGTCTTCCTAGCCACCGATCCTGTCTGCAGCAGCAGCCAGTAGCAGGTACCTCAGGAGGAGGAGAAGACTAGGGCAGGCCAATGTGCTTACTTCTCAGGAGCTTCTCAGCTTATGCTCCTCCACAGTTTGTGTCTCAGGGTCTCATGGTTGTAGCTTTGTTGCAAAAAATCAGCTCCCACATTTGTCTTCACACATTCTGGAACGATTGTGAGGGGACCCAGATGGATTCACATTGTCAAAGCCAAAGTATGTTGGTGGAGACGGTGTCCCACGCTGACAAGGTTTGAATCATGTGTCAGTGTGATTCCTGATGCTCAAGGTGGCCCAGATTTCCTGCAGAGTTGTGCAGCTTCAGATGTCTCCTGCGATCCGTCCCTGGCTATTCACTCCTCCTTTCCACCACCCGTGTGCCTGCACAGATATCCAGGCATCTCTGCAATCATCTGGGTCAGGAATAAATGTAGGTAGATCCACGTCTTTTTTTTGGGCCACACTAGGGGTAATCTGGATAGCCAGTTGACTGCCAGCTGCAGCAGGAGTTGTGCTGACACGGTGAAAGGACCGAGCTGCTGAAAGCATGAGGAGGGCAACTTGGTTGTGTTCCACAGCTGTAGTGACATAATTGTGGCTTCAGGCGAAAGACAGGGTTACCCTGGGGACTTAGGAACATGGGCCTCAGAAGTGTTTGCACTTCAAAGCCTGGGGAGCCTTCATCCTCATCAGAAGTTTGGGAGGGGGAAGGAATGAAGTGTAATAGAGCAGGGCTTGCAACTTCCTGAGATACTGAAAGAGGGAAAGAGGAATTTTCATTCTTTGATCTCATTAATAGAGTCACCATTATCTTAGGAAATGCTGTCATCAGCCCCCAAAGCATTGAAACTGTGATTGAGAGTCCTTTTTGCTTTACAGTGAAGATACGAAGTCCTCTATGAAGAAAAGCGCATAGCAGTATTGTGAACATTTTCCTTTTTTGCTTTTTCTTTTTTTTTTTTTCAAATATAAAATATAGTTAATGAATATCGTGGGGGTCCTTATGCAGCACAGGACAGAACATGTGCAATGCTATTTAAAAGGTGTATTTTAAGCTGGAGGATCTCTTTTAATTGTGGCAGTATCTTTGGAAAGAGACTTTATACTGTTTCACAAAGAGAAAACAGAGAGGAAGCTTATCTCAGGGCATGGAATCAGGGTTTTATTTCTCCTGTGATAGTGAGGAATAGTTATTACAGTGGCATAAGACCACAGTCTCTGGAGACACTGGGTAATTCATGAGCATACTGGTATTTGAAAGTATAAAGTTGTCAGCTGCTCTGCAAAAGCTTTTGATACCCCCTGAGAGCAGGACGGAACGTCACCATTGGAGGAAAGCTATGGGGACAGAAAAAACTTGCTTAAGTTCACTCTTCTTTTCTGGATACATAAATATCCTCGAGGACTGATGGCAGAACAATGCGAAACGTGCTGGGGTGAAGCTGAACCTGGAGAGTGAGAGCTAACAGGATGCAGATGGTGCGAAAATCAAGTCTGACAGAATAATGATCTGTGTCTCTGATGAAAAATGAGCAAGAGAAACATCAGTCAATCTACAGAATTGTCTTGTCAACAGATCTCGCTCTGCTGAGGCTTTTTTTTGTTAATGGCGTTGCGCAGTCTGAGCAGCAGGAGAAAATGTTACCTGCTGTTTCTAAACTCTTTAAACCGAAACCGAATGGAAATGAGAACAAAGGTCTAAATCCCATAGACTTGTCCCTGATGACAGAATTGTCTGCACTCCCTCTTCTGTAAAACAGTGGAGACCAAAAATGAGTGGGAAGACTGGGGTTTGGATTATTGTCCTGAAAATTGTACTTTGAAATCTCTTTAGGCAATCTGCACTTTTTGTGAAAACACTGATTGTCATACCCTCTCTTGTTGCCACCAGCCTGGTTCATCCTTCTTCTTCCAGAGGCAGCTGCAGTTAGTGTAAGAGAAGATGAATGTGTTTAACGATCTGCGTTTAGATAACATCACCGCAAGCAGACTGGTCTTCTAACAGACTTAAGTGTATGGGGGCGGTCTTTGGAAAGTATCACGGGGACAGTGTCTAGTCAAGAAGCCCTGAAGACGTCCAACCCCCCTGCAATGAGCAGGAACGTCTTCAACCAGATCAGGTTGCTCAGAGCCCACTCTAACCTGACCTTGAATGTGTCCAGGGATGGGGCATCTCCCACCTCTCTGGGCAACCTGTGACAGTCTTTCACCACCCTCATTGTAAAATTCTTTCTTATATCTAGTCCTAGTTATGGGTCCAGGTTATGGAATGCGGAGACGACTATGGCTAGAGTAGGTGAGTAGGAAGAAATGAGGGCAGAGGGAACCCAGGGCTGCTGAGAATGGCTCAGCCTGTTTGGAAACCACCGCTGAGAGGAGGCAGAGTGGTTCAAGGTTTCCCACTGCTCACTTTGTGCTGACTCCACTTCTTCCAGGCAAGTCTTTTCAGCATGCTGTACCTCCATCCTTCTCCCTTCTCTGTTCAGCCTTCAGTGAAGTGGTTCTCAAAATGAGGTTAACAGCAATGTCTCACATTAATTTATGAAGGTCAGGCTTTCCCCTGCTGTCAGAGGTGATTTAGATTTAAGTCTGTTGAAATTCCCTGATTTACGAGGAGAAGCTCAAAGGAAGAGGTGGGGTTGGCCAAAAGAAAAGAGGTTGACCTGGTGAAGGAAATTCAAGAGGATGTGTTCGCATTTAATCTGGCATAAATCTGTGCTGCTGCCACAAGGAACAACCCCACCTTAAACAAAAAATGCCAAAGACAGGGAGGAGGGAGGAGAATTATTTAGAATCATGAATACTAGGATGTAAATTGGAGGGGAAATAAGGCCGGGTATCATGGAAACCTCAGACAGCAATATCCATTGGGCTGTGGGACAACCTCCCATGGACTATGCATTGTGACCTGGGGATGTTTTTCATGAGGAGAAACCTCTTTTTTAACCGTTTAGTATATGGAATATTTATATTAATAAATGCTACAGTTTTATTATATACTTTATGTTGACTTTTATATGCCACTGCAAGGTGGCTGTGAGATGCAGTCTTATCTTGCTGTGTGACGGCTGTGTCAGGGCTTGCAAGCTGGCACCCTTATCCTTGAATAACAGCATCCCCTTCCAAAAGAGAAGCGAAGAAAAATCAATAGGCAGCATGGAGAGCTGTTTTGCGTTTGCCAAAGACTTCCCCAGGAGGTCTGCACAGAGTGAAGGCTTCTGTGCTCTGATACTGTAATTCTGCCCTTCTTTGGGTTTTGCTGTGGTTTGGGTGTTTGTTTTTTTTCTGGAGAACTCTGGGTGCAAATGCACCATTCAGACATTTTGACGAGGCAAGCCACGCACATCTTCAGTACGTGGTTGTGGAAGATCTGTGCTGTAAAAGCTGCTGATACTTTCTGTGTTTGCTGCAGTTTATAGCAAAAGTTAAAAATTTTTCTTAGGTGGATTCACTAAGACAGAATATTTAGGTTTAATTTGTCTGAAAGCTGGTTGTCAAAATAATATTTCTTGTCTTTGTCAAACTTTGTCCTAATTCTGTGCTCATTCTTGGGGCTCCCCGCAGAGCACTAAAAGTGAAGGTGTGGGTCTTGGAAGAATTTGCACAGTGCAGGAAGGAAATATAATCAGGGTAGGACTTAATTTAACTTCCCAGGGATTTTTGATCCCACCTTAACCTCTGTATTATCAAGTAAAACAGAATACATTATGTGCTTAGCAGTGAAAGCAGATAAGAGCTTCTTGGTCAACATCACTGAGCAACAGCACCGATTGCCCATCTCAACACGTTTCTCTTCACAACCCTGTAATCTTCCAATTACTGAGATACTGCCAGGATCCAGCACACAGGCTGATTTAAGACTAAGCCTCCAAAAAGGCAGAGAAAAATCAGAGCCGGGTCAGATTGTCCTACACTTCAAGTTGTTTTTGAACAGAAGGCTTCAAGCCCCTTGGGCGTGATGAGTTTAAATGCAGCAAAAGATCCTGAATTTGGGAAATGCCCACACTTGCTGGTTGGTGGGATCCCTGGGTGGTGGGATGTTACGTCTTGTCTCAAAGCCTGGTCTTTACCCATGTGCATCCACAAATTTACACATGGGTCGGGGAGTAGTTATGAGCAGCCTGGTTTCTCCCCCTCCCTCCTGCACATCAGCAAGAAGGGAGCTGTAGGTGTGAGGGTAAGCAAGCGTCGGATCCCACGCTGCAGACCTGCTTGGCTCTTACCCAGCCCTTGGCTCCAGGGGCTCAATCCTTATGTAGATCTTCTCTGAGCTCTTCTTAAACACCACCGTTGAAACACCACTACTGAAAAGGACACTGAAAAAAAATAATAGTGTCTGAAGTTTTGAAATACAGACAGGATATGACCACTGAATTATGCTATGACATGACAGTTCTCTGGTTAAAACCTTCTGTCCTGAGAATCCGGTAGGGACAAGCGGCTGATGACAAGCCCAAAGCAGTGTGAGTCTGTTGGCTTCCCTTAACCCTCCACTGTGGATAGCAGAGATTCACTGGGGACCTGATGCTGACCCTCTGCATTTTCACATTGCTGCATAACGACCAATATCAGTAGTTACTGCACTTTCTTTCTCCATCGACCCTCCCTGGGGAGGAAGAGAGAGTTATTTATTCTTTAGGCCGTTTCCTGACTAGCAGAACCAATGAATCCAGGATTCCTCTTGATTTCTGTCCGCTGTCCCATAACACATCCCCTTTGCAAGACCTTCTGTTCCCTTCCACATCCCTTTCATCCCTTCTGCATGTCCACCTGTGCTCCACCGTAGCTCCCCATGCCAGCTCGTGCTTTTCCCCTTCCCTCTTCTCTTCTTTAGGGAGCAGCAGGCACAGCTTTGGATGCTCTGCTTGCGATCCTCTCTGGTTTCCTACCAGTGTGTTTGCATTTTCCTCCTTTTCTCTGCCTTCTGCTTAGTCCTGCAGCCCAGGAAGGCTCAGAGGCTTTGCAAGGGCTGGGCTAGCGAGGGTTCAGTAGGATCTCGGTGTGGAGCAGCACATGGTGTGTCTAGCTGTGAGCTGCCTTTTTTGGCCAGCTGTCAGAATAACTGTCTGAGGAAGGCCAGTGTTCCCCTCCCCGGGGCGGTGGGGACATGAACCTCATTATCTTTTCCCTTTATCTCAACAGTGATTTCCATGAAAGGGTGTAGGAACAAACATCTTTGAGACCTTTGCCTTTTTGATAAATTTGCTTGAAATGAACTAGCAGGTAAGAGAGGACACAGAGTGATTGTATAAGCTCTCTTTTCCTGGGGAAAAAAAAAACAAACCAACCAACCAACCAACAAACTTGCTAAAAATACTGCTGGGTGTTAATAACTTGGCAGACTAGGAGGTGGATCTGAAAGCTTTGCTTCGGGCCCTGATCTGAACCTTCCCGCTGTGGCAGGATTTGGAGTGTGCAAAAGAACTGGGAGGGCTGCAGCTTCCATCGTGTGCGTTGCTGCCTGCGTTTAGGAGCAATCACTCCTACGTGCTCCTTGAAATCTCCCGGTTCCTGATCTTTGGCAGTTTCCTACAGCTTAGCTGCTTGCCATCCCTTAGGATCATGGAGATTTCCCCACGTGGGTTTGGGGGGTTGGTGTGGGTAGTGAATCTTTCATTATTGTACCTTGGAGCCTGCATCTTCTGACTCCCACGCTGAATTTTGGTTTTCCTGCCTAAAATATATGATGACAACTTTTAGGACGTTTATAGTATTAATGCAATTATTCACCTTGCAGATTGTGTGAAATTAAATCTCTTTGCACACTTACACAATAAGATATTGCCTTATAAATCTCTGTATGGATTTCATTAATAGTTGATTGTGCTTGGTTTCTATTATTTTTTTGTCAGTACCTCAGAGTACTGTTCAGCATCCTACAATTTACAAAGAAAATTATCTAAAATAACAGAAAGTTCTTAGCTTTTATTATAAACCAATCTGTAAAAATAGCTGAGAGATCACCACAGAGATTTTGTCCAGTTTGATGATTAATTGTACTGTATTTAGACAAATCGGTGCATGCTAGCACATACTTTCTTTCCAAAGCCTGTAGCCCACAGGCATTTCTGATCTCAAGCTCCCTAAAAGAGCCAAGCAATTTCAAAGTTTATTTTGTTATTCTGAAGACTCTTATCCTGTTCTGGCAGAGACCTGAACTAGAAAAAGTCAACAACAGGGGTGCAGCTGGTGGAAATGTCTCTCGAGGCTCATATTGCTCAACCTGTCAATTTTGTGTATGAGTCCTGGAAGTGTAAATAAATAAAACCAAATGTAGGGCTTTACTGTAACCACATTTTACTGCATCTCTAGCACAGACTGCCTTTGAAGCCAGAGCGGGTCGTCCAGCCTGTTCTTCTGGCACAGCAGTGATGGTTTGCTGTGGTTACCATGCAGTGAAAGCCGATGAAAGGCCATCGGCTGATCCCTCCCTCGCATGTGTCCCCACTGCAGCCGTGGGCAGCCAAAACACCTCCCAGTCATCTGGGCTTGGGGCAGAATTCAGCCAAACTCTAAAGAGCACAGAGCGGCCTGTGGCGGCAGTCAGCATCCTTCCTCGGTGACGAGCCAACTTGTCTTTTTCTTTCCTGAGTGTGAAGATAATTTTGCCAGGTGTACTTCAACGTCACTCTCAGTCTTAGAATCCATGAATTGTCAAGGTTGGAAGGGACCTTTCAGGTCACCGAGTCCAGCCATCAACCGAACACTGACAAAACCTTGCACCCTCAGCAAGTTTGCCGATGACACCAAACTCGGTGGTGTGGTCGACACGCTGGAGGGAAGGGATGCCATCCAGAGAGACCTGGACAGGCTTGAGAGGTGGCTCGTGCAAATCGCATGAAGTTTAACCAAGCCAAATGCAGGGTCCTGCACCTGGGACGTGGCAATCCCAGGCACAAATACAGGTTGGGGGGGAATGGCTGGAGAGAAGCCCTGAGGAGAAGGACTTGGGGGTGTTGCTGGGTGAGAAGCTCAACATGAGCCGGCAATGTGCACTGGCAGCCCAGAGAGCCAACCGCATCCTGGGCTGTATCAAGAGAAGCGTGGCCAGCAGGTCAGGGGAGGTGATTCTGCCCCTCTACTCTGCACTCGTGAGACCCCACCTGGAGTATTGTGTCNTTTTAAACTGGAAGAGGGGAGATTTAGATTAGATATCAGGAAGAAATTCTTTACTGTGAGGCTGGTGAGACACTGGAACAGGTTGCCCAGGGAAGTCGTGGATGCCCCATCCCTGGAGGTGTTCAAGGCCAGGCTGGATGGGGCTTTGGGCAACCTGCTCTAGTGGGAAGTGTCCCTGCCCATGGCAGGAGGGTTGGAACTCGATGATCTCTAAGGTCCCTTCCAACTCTAACCATTCTATGATTCTATGAAAAACCATCACTAAACCGTATCTCTAAGCACTATGCCCATCTTTTAAATACCTCCAGGGATGACGATGTCTTGCTCAAAGCTTCCCCAGAGCATCCTGCCTCTGTGTAAGGCAATGGCTGTGATTGCTGCAGAAGGTCAGCTTGTGCCCTCCCTGTCGGAGATCTTTCCTGCAACCTCGTATCTCCGTGTAGGTTCCTCACCACTGTCTCACAACTTCTTTGTCATTGTTCAACAGCAGCCTAATGCAGGCTCGGATGGTGGCAAGAGATCTGACTCATCTCTTCTGTTTTTTTCTTTTTTAAGCACTTTTGTTTGTTGCTTTTTTAAGCAATGGCTTCCCATGGACTTCCTACCCCTTCTGAGGGAAGTCCAGGCCCTACTAAGTCAAAACAAAAAAGACTTTTATGTGGGCAGGATTTCATCGCTTCAGGTTGTGAGTGGAGATGCTTAACCTCTGTCCTGAGCATTTTTGTTCTGAGAACAAGCTTTTCCTATCCAGATGTTGAGTCATGATGCCTCCCTGGCTGATATAAGTATTTTGAACATGTTCATTTTCTTAATGCTAACCCACCCTGTAGTCTTTATCCTCTCCTTGCTTGTGGAGTAAGTTCCCCTCATAGCAGGCAGACTAAAAGTTAATAAGTGGAAAGAAATTGAAACCAAAGCCTGAGGCTTGTTGCCATATTCATGGTTTAGTCTTGTAATTCATTGCACGCACCTGAAGAGCCAGACTCCTTGCAAGCGCCTGTTCTTGCGTTAGATCACAAGAGCAGTGTGCTAGTATCTGGAGAATTGGGGACCTTAGCTACTATTTTAATTTGCCTCTCTTCATCAGTCCTTCCTCTCAGTAATTACATAAGGCAAATTACATAAGTAACAAGTAATTCCATAAGGCAAAGACTGGTAGCCTGTTGAAGAAAACGTCTCCGATGTTTCTTTTCTGAGATCCAGTAAACGGGACTGATGGACTGATTGCTGTGCAGAAACCACATGGAACTTGCAGTTGAATCTTTTGTGTTCTTTATGCCAAACCCTGATGTATTGAGTTTACATGGCAAGGTTTTGGTAGCAGGGGGCTACAGACGTGGCTTCTGTGAGAAGCTTCCCCCATGTTCCTGGAGGACTGCACCCCATGGAAGGGACCCGCACTGGAGCAGTTCATGAAGAACTGCAGGCAGTGGGAAGGACCCATGTTGGAGAAGTTCATGGAGAGCTGTCTCCCAGGGGAGGGACCCCATGCTGGAGACGGGGAAGAGTGTGAGAAGTTCCCGCCCTGAGGATGAAGGAGCAGCAGAGACAACGTGTGATGAACTGACCATAACCCCCATTTCCTGTCACCCTGCACCGCTCGGGGGGGAGGAGGTGGATAAATGGGGGGTGAAGTTGAGCCTGAGAAGAAGGGAGGGGTGGGAGGAAGGTGTTTCAAGATCTGGTTTTATTTCTGACTACCCTACTCTGATTGGATTGGTAATAAACTAAATTAATTTCCCCAAGTTGCATCTGTTTTGCCCCTGACAGTAACTGCTGAATGATCTCCTTGTCCTTATCTCAGCCCACCAGCCTTTCATTATATTTTCTCTTCCTCTGACCAGCTGAGGAGGGGGTGATAGAGCAGCTTTGGTGGGCACCTGGTGTCCAGCCAGGATCAACCCACCACACCTGAGTAAGCCTGACCATTGCAGTATCTGTAAATATTGAATAATGCTCTTCAAATACATTCCTCCCTTACTGAGCAAGCATGAGTTTCTTCAGAGTATTCCTTTTAGAGGAGTGAGGGAGGAAAAGAAGGATGAAGCTGCATTGGTTCAATGGCGTTGTTTTGTGCTTTTCAAGCCACGTTGGCTTAGGAGCTTCTGAGATCCTTCTAGCGATGTCTCCTTTCCTCCATAAGACCATAAATGTCATACAAATATGGTTCTATCTTGGTACGGGAGATTCATGTGAAGCAGAGTAGGGTCCTTTTGCTTCATGTTAGTATACAAAACTGTTCTGCTCTTCTGTCACTTTTGACCAGGATGGTAAAGTTGGTGGGTATAATTGCTGCCTGATATTTATATAAGTGTAAAGGGGCCATTAATCGTATAAATGTAAACAGGCAACTGAAGTCACTGCTCATCAGGCAACTGAGCACTACCCCAAACCACAGCACAGGACAAGACTATAAGGGGAGCACAGCACTGGCCAAAGAGGTTCTACATGGAGCCTGATCAAGCAAAGGCATGGATTGCTTTGGATTTCTGCCTGAGTGCATGTTGGAGGCAGCAGTAGGCTGCACAAGTGGGGCGAGACACCACCAGGAGGGCTGCAGACACAGCCAGCCACAAAAGCACTGGTAATTACCAAGGAGAAGCTATTAGGGAGGGAGACTTTTGGGTAGAAGGGAAGTGAGGAGAGATTTGGAGCTGTGAGGAAAGAAATTGCATAAGCTTTTTCACTCCCCTCTGAGTTTTGGGAAATGAGGCTTTGCGCATTCTCTGTAAATAAACAATAGTGCTTTAGAGATAGCACTCCTGGCTCCATCATGCATTGTTTCTGCTAAGGGGAAATAGCTCACAGGGCAGCGTTGCTAGCATCAAAGATCAGAAAGGGGTATGATACTTTGCCTTTTTGAAGAAGTAACAGCTCATTGAATGAAGGCATTAAAGAATATTTTTATTTCCTAATACCTGAGACATGTTAAAACCCATTCCTTCCCAAATGTCTAAAAGAAATGTATGTTACCCTAAAAAGCCATCACTGGGGTCTGGCATTACTTCCGCTGGGCATCAAATGTGTCCTGTCTCCCTTGCCCCTGAACTTTTCCTAAAATGAGCCTTGCAATTCTGGGAACATCTTCACTGTGCGTCTTTCAAAATGCCATCAGGATGGCCAAGATCTAACCAGGACTGAGCACCACAGCAGGATCCTTCCCATGGCTCACGTGGTAAGCTTTATAATTCTCGGAGCACTTCAGTGAACTCACCCTTAAACAAAATCAGAAAGGAAAGTAAAACGTTTAGGGATGAGAAAAGGTCTAATGTGATGTAGGTGAACATACCCAACCCTTGTGACATATTCTGCAATGATGATTTGAAGTCTGCTGGACCCTGCACTCTAGTTCGGGCAGTTTGACTTGACTTGCTGAAATCCGGGTAGAAATACGGTCTCGGTGACCAATTAAGGAGTTGTAACTCTCCTCGAAGTTTCCTGGAACCTTACCGACGTGCTCAGTGGCACAATAAAATCTAGTCTGACTTCCACCTTAACGAAAGGCAGCTGTAGTGATACCTGTGATGTTAATGGAGTGAATTAACAGAGACTGGAGCTCTGAACCCCTAACGAATGCAGGTGGGAGCACTCCCCGCTCTGATTACTCCCACAAAGGTAACAGCTCTCCGAAGGTTACTGTTTAGCCAGGAATAGTGGTACGGTGTGTACATTCTGGCTCGACATTGCTGGGGCAGTTAATCTTTACTAAGCTGTATTTCTTGTATTTTTACCCCCATGCATGAGCTGTGTGCAGAGCTGCTTCTCTAGGCGGGGATTAAGATAGACAATGACTAAGCCCATGTAGAATGGCAGGATCCCGGAGACAGGTGAGTGTTCTGGTCCGGAAAACCAGGATGTGTGTTTGCCCCAGACAGTGCCCAGGGTACATGACTTGATCAAAATGATTTATCTTTTTAGCTTCTTATTTTAATTGAATTATTTTTATTGAGTCCCAAGGGGATTAAAGTAAAACTGCCTCGTCTTTTTTGCTCTGAAGCAATTTATCAAATGTTATCCCAGGAGAGATGGAGAAGGCATGATGATAAAGGCAGCATCTGTTGAATTCCCTCTTCAGAATGCTTAGGCTGCATGTTTTCCTCAGAAAAATCAAGTTAATTGGTTTTAATCTGCTTGGATGTTTCTTATTTACCACACGTCCACATAGACCAGCCTGTCACTCTCAGTATTCAGAGCTCTACCTTGCTGTCCTCAAAGGCACAAATAAGTTTTTGCTCCTGGTACCTCTCCTATAAGCTGTGTACCCTTGAATGAAACCTGGCTGCTACTCTTCCCTGGCAGTCACCAGCAAAGCTTTTGCTGAGTTCAGTTTGAGGAGCTTGTCTGTTCCTTCTGCCTGCCTTGCAGAAGGGATTTTGGGAAAGATTAACCCTCTGCCAATTTTTGGCATCTTATTTCAACAGGTAAGTTGGCCAGCTCATCTCTTTGGGTAACCGTTGTCATCAGGGGAGAGTGCATCACTCTTCCAGGGACCGTTGAAAATGAGGACTTACTTGTGACCCCCAAGTCTAAAGTCTGACGTGTTTGTTTCCCTTTGCATCTTAAAAACACAGTGAATTTGCTGAGCTGAGTCGGTTGTTTCATACTCGGTCTGCAAAGGGACTTCCAGCTCACAGCTATTAGGATCCTCTTCTGTTTGCTTGAACACCTGATGGAGTCCACAGAGCTTGGACCAGGTTCAGGACTGTGTTCCAGCTGGGTGCCTAAAGGCACTGGAAACTTTTGGGTTTTATTGAAACTGGGCCTTGGCTCTCGGATTCAGTGTTAGGGAAATATGCTTGCCTAGATGTGTGTCCGCTTCCCCATGTGGTTGTGTCAGGAAGAGAGGTCACTTTCCCCAGGTGGATCACCATTTCTGCTCCTGAAGGTTTACCTCCTAAGCTGGGAGTGCCATTAGTGTGTTAATTGTTAGTCTCAATTAAGCCATCATATTTTGCCTAGAGTAAACCAAGGAGCAATTTTTCACCTGAATTGCTCCATGCCTGGGACAGAGGGTCCCAGCTAGGACTTGGGGTCTGGTCAATGGCATGGCCTGAAGGGAGGATCAATGTCTGTCATAGCCATTTTGTTTTCAGAAAAGGATTCATGGAAGCCAGCATACTCCATGGGAGGGCCTGTTCAACATCAAATAAATAGAAATATAAGGGACAGGAACACAGATTCTGAGAGGGGTGCTTCTCCATGCTTGGTTCTCAGTCACTGACCTGGCTATCTAAGCCAACCCAGAACTTCCTCAGGCAAAACATACCATGACGGTAGCTGTGAGAGCCCTTCTCCCAAGGAGGATAGTGAGAGTAGTCGTCAGACTTTGGAAGACCCAGGCTGAACTCTCTACTGCCACATCCTGAGCAGGGATTGGAAACCAGCCCTCCTGAGAGAATGGCCAGAGTCAGGAGCTCTTCAGAGGCAGTGGGTATCTGCCCTCTGCCCTGAGCGTGAAACAACTTGCAGTTCATCGAGCTGCAGGACCGGTGGCGGGCAGGCAGTTGGGTTTTGGCTTCTCCTGTGACCACTGAATGTCTTTCTTTCTGTCTTTGGTTAAATAGCTGATGGACTCCCTTCAGCACTGAAGAGATGTGAATGTATGAGACACGCTGCTGGACACGGAAGTAATAGGTGTCTTTATTATGTATGCAAGGTGTTACATTAAAACAACAGCATTCTTTTTAAAAGCATTTCATACCTTGAAGTATCTGCAATGATGTTAATAATTCATGCTCTTAATTCCTGTTTAATAATTCTTCTCTAAACGTGGAAGGCAGCAGTACAGTACCCCATTTTTATGAAGATTAACATCTGTGAATACTGCCTTTGAGATAGGCCATGTGCGTGTGATTAGTTCGTTGGTTACTGGGCACAGTTTTAAAGAATTACGCTGAACCACTACTTTCCTTTTTTTTTGCATTTCTGATCTTTCTGTGTGATTGCGACTCGATCAGCGTTGAAGTCAGTGCTTTTATTTTTCTTCTTTTCAAAGTCAAGGGCTTTTTAAATAGTATTCCCACAGTTAACTGTGGGAAGATATCTTCCCCCCATGGAAGAGTCTTCTGAGAGAAGACCTTGCTGCAGAGAGTAACCCAACTATGTTTGATTATTCATCACTCATATGGACTTACAATGGAAGTTGTTTTCAGCCTCCTCTATAAATGAGACATTTTCTAGCTAACATTTCATATTAGAACCCCAAATCGCAACTGGATCTGAATTTACTGGGGCTGTTTCCTAATAGAGAGATATCAGCAGCAAAAATGCATTTCTCTGTTGTTCCAGCTGATACGAACCACTGGTACAGCTCCTGCTGTTGTGAGCAGGTGACAAGACAAGGAACCTAGGTGCCTCCTCCTGCCAAGAGGAGTCATCGAGTTAGAGCCCTTGATTTGTGCTGATTAGAGAGCACTGTGAGCAACATAAACAATTTCCCCCGAGACGCATATGGAGGAGGTTGCTTCTCTGAGGTTAGCACTGCCTAAAAGGAGCTTTAAAAAAATCCCAAAATATCTGAGCAGAGATAAGCCAATGTGAATAATACTGACCTGGGTATTGGAAGAATCCCTGTGATGGATAGTATTTTTGGTAATAACAGCAAAGAGGAGAAAAATAAGCCACAAGTCTGACACATGTTTCTAGTTCCTGATTTTATTAAAAAGAAGGCATTTTTGTTTAAACAATGAAGACCTTTGTGTTGAGAAGTCATTAGCCTTAGTGCAATCAGGTGTGCTACTCTCCATGTGAATACTTCGTACTGAGGTTTCATCCAAACATTTAATTTTCTGTTTCACTTCTCATAATTTTTGGTGGTTTTCATTTGATGAATGCAAGTGTCAAAAACTGGGGTCAGATATTCGGGAAAAAAATGGTGTTGCAAGGGCAGGTTTGGCTTGGTCAAAGCAAATGCCATGGCAGATGTGATCCAGTCGGATCCAGTCGGAGCTCTGTTGATTGGAGAGGGGACCCGAGATGCCCAGTTCTGCAGTAGCCATCCACATCATTGACGTTAGTAGCTGGGTGAGAAGGATTGTGCTTTCACTGTTTAAATTGCCAGCAATAAGCTCCCCAGGAAAGAATTCGTAACAGGGTTTAAGGTAAAGTCATCAGCCTCCCCTGCATTTATCAGAATTACTTTAACGACAAAGCTCTTCTGCATTAAAGCGGAGTTTGCTCCCCGAAGCAAAGATGTTTCACAGGAGTGAAATGTGCAACGCCAGTGGCTGTTGAGTGAAGTTGCCATTAAAGATCTCGAGCCTTGGGCTTCTGAAATGAGAACTAAACTGGTTATTAGCAGTCTCTTGAGGTCTCATTTCCATACCAGTGAATAGTCTGGTTTTGTGCTCATTTCCCTGCATTTTCAAGTTTCACCTGTTTTATTTTATCTTGGAGTTAGTAATTTTATGACAAGACTTCTTTTTCTTTTTTTTTTTTCCTTTCTTAGGGGGTTGTTTATCACCATCCATGACAAAGGCCATATTGCAACAATGCTAAACTCTTGGCCTGAAGAAAATATAAAGGTATGTGCATGTCTTCTGTGGACTGGAAAATTACAGGAAGCTGGGTGGAAAACGGGGTGTTGAATGGAATTGCTTGTCGTTATTTACAGAACGGCCCATTTAAAAGGACAAGCTAAGAAATATTCCCTTCCTTAGAGAGTTTCCAGGCTCATGGTTGGACTTCAGAGACTCTGTCACGTGTGTATGTGGTCAAAACCATCTTTATCGTAGAATCAGAATAGAATCATAGAATTGTTTTGGTTGGAAGAGACCTTTAAGATCATCAAGTCCAACCATTAACACTGCCAAGTTCACCACTAAACCATGTCCCTCAGCACATCTACATGTCTTTTAAAT